>JAKSZT010054528.1:922261-1007381 GCA_026826555.1 Tolypeutes matacus
ATCTATATCTATATCTATATCTATATCTATATCTATATCTATATCTAATAACACAAACTAGGGAAACTGTGTCAAAACAGGGAATAGTGTTTTGAAAAAAACAGTAGTTCTAGATATTGTAAATATGGCACTGTCTTTATGGACTAATTTTGTTACAAATCAATCAAGATTATTTTATATATAAAATTTCACTTCTTCACAGTTTCCTAAGTGGGGCTTCAATTTTGGAACTAAACTTCCTACAAAGTTTGAATATTAACTATAGCACGGAACAGAGGTGGCTCAAGTGATTGAGCACCTCCCGCCCACATGGGAGGGTCCAGGTTCAGTTCCCAGTGCCTACTAAAAAGAAGATGAGCAGACACCGAGTGCAAACAATGATGGGAGTGGGGAGAGAAATAAATAAAAATAAATCTTAAAAAAAAAAAAACTATAGCAATTCAGTATCTTAATTCACTCATTTATCCATACAAGTGTATATAAGAAAACCTAAAATTTCCTATGTGATTTCTGACAGCTTAAAGATATGCCAAACCCTTAAGACAACAATGAACATTAAAGATTTAAGTGCTACTTTGTCTACGAACATATACATTCCCTTAATCATGATATAAGCATTCTTACACAGAATACTCAATAAAACGTTCCAGATATATATCAGCTCAGACCAAATACCAGCAGCATAGTAAATTGGCTATGAATACCCTCCCCAACAAGAGTAGTTCTTTTTTTATTTACCTTTCAACCTCTAACACCATTTCAGAAACTGATTTTTCAGAGTCCCTCCCCAAAAGACACCATTTAGATATTGATTTTCACATAACGCAGTATACTCGGTTGCCTGTCTTCTCTAAAGGACCCATTATCAGAGGAAAGGAACTCTACTTGTGTTTATCATCACTCTCTAGTTAATGATTCTATTAAGTTTTAAGAATACTACTTAACTTTGTTGATCTCTGTTGCTTCAATGGCAGTTTCCCTACTGTGGACTAGGATTGTCAATAAATCTTTCTTATGCTTGAAAGGAGTAGAATACCCCCTTGTGGACAAAAGATTGAACAACATTTCCTTGATTTCCTCCAACATTCTAATAAATTATTTAATCTGAAAATTGATATATACAGTATTTTATAAGTACAGATATATTTATCTAATTCCAACAAGATAATTAATAGCACTGAAATGAAAATCTGTACAAAATTTCACCAATATAGAACTTTGCTATCATTTCACAATTACATAACATGACAAATATTAAATGGACACGCTATCACACATCTATTTAGAAGTTTAATGCCATGTTCTATCTTTTCAAAATTCAATTTCTTTTATGTCATGAATTCTGGCTCTGTAAATCTGCCCAAAAAGTATATACAGGCAACTATTTAAAAATCACACACAAACAAATGGGACACATACTCCATTGTCATACATTTCTAAATGAATCCTCCTTATGCTAACTTTCTATAGATGGTTAGCCAATATAGCTGTGTGCATTTAAGTAGGGGTGAGAGACAAAGGGAGAGGCAGCTTAAGCAGATGGAGGGAGGGTTGCTAGCTCTAACTCTCTTTTCCTTCCTACTCATCTCTGCATTGTCTATCTTTATTTAGATCAGTGGATCTCAAACTTTAGTGTACATAAGAACAAACGGGGGTACATTCTTGACCTCATCCATAGAAATTCTTATTTATGAGGAGTGGAGTCAAGGAACTTACATTTTTATTACGTACCCCATGTAATATTAATGCAGATGTCCATCACTCTGTGAAACAATGTTATAGATATGTTTACAGTTACCTGAAGGCCATATGCAAGATTTTGTACAGAATCTGAAAATCTTTGGGGCAGTGTGGGATGACACATGGTATTCTGGTATATAGGTATTATAGAATTAACATATGGAAGAATAAAATGGTAATCTTCTTGAGATAGTTTAAAGCCACTGAAGGCAAAGGTTTTTTGATAAAGGGTATTTAACCTTTTCTACTTCAGAGCTCAGGGAGAAACAGAAGTTATTTTTTAAGTAGTGCTTTTAATAGACATGGGCGGAAAGTGGAGGTATTTTTATTAAGCATATCAGATTTTCCAATATGGTCAAAAACAGCAATTTAAACTCATGTTTCCATTTTCACTTGTATTTACCTCCGCGTTTTTTGAGATTTTCAGTTTTCATTTTACTTCTGCTTCTAAATTCAGGCCCTTTAAAATCATCTTTGTCTTCATTCAGCACTGGCTCTGGTTGTACAATCACTGTACCTAGAATGATTTCATTTAAAAAACCATTACACATATTAAATGTGCAAGTGAAGTACAAGACTTCAGTTCAGAAAAAGCCAACATTGCTGGTACATGTTTCTTTCAAGCTTTCAATACTTGTATAAGGACCTCTAAAGAGTAAATAAAACAGGGAAATAGTAAAAGGGCCAGGTGTCAACAGATTACTTGTTGAAATATAATTCATGAAAACAGCAAGGGGAGGATTATAAATTGATTATAATAGAATTGTGTGAATCAAGTAGAAAGCGTCAGCCCAGTTCTGAATTTTTTATAGTGCCTATCACAAAAGCCATTACGAATATGAACACCCATGCTAAGTTCCATAAAGTGTTTATAAAATAAGTGGACCAGAGGGAAAAATATATATTGACATATTATTCTTCTCATAACCCAAATCACAAACTCAGAAAAATATTTTTAAAAGGGTTGTTTTGTACTGCTTTTGAGTGGTATAGTGGGGGACAATGTTGAGAAGTTAATGCATTCTATTACTGCTGTACCTATTCTGCAGCATTTCCCAACCAGTACATCAAAGTTGCAGTACCCTGCAAAGTCCTTAAAGAGTTTTAAACAGAAGAGTACTTAAAAGATACTTAAGCCAAAGTGTCCTCTAATAATAAATTGTAGAATGAGATCAATTGTTGGACCCCACTAAAACATTTTTATAAAGAATGTCCTTTCTTAGCTATAAAACATGTGGATTGAGAACAGAGGTATTTAATTTTTCATTACATTCTCTCAAAACCAAATAAAAGAGGGGCATGATTAAAAAAAAAAAAAAAAAAAAAGGCTCCAGGTCTCAAGTTTACCTACATTGTTGGGGCTTAGTAATTGGACGTAACTGTCAACAACTAAGAAAGTAAAAACAGGTAGTTGTCAGGAGATGTCTCTCTGAAACATGGGCCTATGTATTCAACAAGCAGATTTTTGGCAACTCATATCATCTAGTTGTTAAATGAGTTTCTGAGTCTCTGAAAAAAAAAGGATGAAGTGGGTACCGATTATTGAGACTTTACAAGCTGTGGTAAATTTAAATACTCCCCATCAAATAACTTTATTCACAACAATCATTTAATGTATATAATCTTAGAGAAGCCCCAGCATTTGAGAACTAAAGATTTATAATAATTAACAAAATAAGAGAAGTCTTTCTGAAGACTCTTCTCTAAATGGAGGCAAAGCGGCAGAGTGGAAAGAGCACTCACTAGCTTTGGATTCAGGCAGACCTGGGTTCAAATCTTAGCTTCTCAACTTAAAGCAGAAAAAGTTCCTTGAGCTCTGAATTTGTGCCTTCATCTCTACAAGTAGAAACAATAGCTACCTTACAGGGTTGTTTTGAGGATTAAATGAGTTAATTTTTTGTAAGAGTATGATACCTACACATACTCAATCTAGCATTATAACAATAATAACCATCCAGATTTAATCTTATGAAACTAGTCTATTTGTATTTGGTGGGGGGAAATTCAACTTAGTTAAGGTTAATAACATCTCATACTTTCTTCCACAGTACCTTTAAAAGAAAGTTTTGAATTCCTAGCTCTTAGCTCACCAGTGGCCATCAACACTCCCAAGTGACAACCACTGAGAATATAACAATACAAAGTGAGTCACTGCCTATGAGATTCAGGCTCCCATATTATAGTTGTTTCTGCCCTGGGCCACCAAAGCCTTTCCATAAAATTGTCATAGACGATTTGCAAAGCTACATGAATGGTAGGCCCAGCAGTATTCCTTCTTTCTTTTTCCTCTCATTCATTCCTTTACCTCATTTCATTTTTCACCTTTTGTAACTCTTAATTTATCTTAGTCAAGCGAAGTCCTATCCCTCCCATGCACCATATTTTTAAAACCCCCATAATCAAAAATAAGTGTCATGAAAATATAAATATAGACATGGAACAAGGTTTAGTAAACACTGCTGTAAACTATTTGGCTTTGAGAATAAATCTGAAAAATCTGCTAAAAGCCTGAAACCTATTTAACAAAGAATGAAATTCTAAAACGTTAACTCTTTGAAACACATCCCTTGTCATTCTCTTATCCTCCAATCATACTACTCTCAGACTTGGGCTTTGAAAAGTCCAAGATTTCCATTTGAATTTTTCCCCCAAATCTAATTAATGAGATTTTAAGGTTAGAAATGAAACCACTGAATGGCAAGTGACAAGGTTTTTAAGACAGATAATTGCAAGAAATACACCTAATTTATCTTTAATAGTTAACTTCAGCTCTTAGCCTTAAGGAATTTAAGAATGCAATAAAACTGAACTAGAATTTCAAGGTTTTTTAAAAAAAGTTTTCAGGAGTAATCATTATGGCTTTGTATAAAGAAAGTTTATTAACATTTACTAAACCAAAATTTATTAAACTTTGTAACCTACTTTCGCATTCAAGTATAATTTGGAAAGCAAAACCTTTTTTCTAAAAACAAATGGAAAGAGAATATAGAATGTTCTTTTCAAAACTAAATATTCCAAAATTTTAATCTTGGTAACACACACTATATATTACCATACTAACACATTCCCAGACCACCACTGTTAAAATGACAAGTTTGGTCCTTTACATACAACTAACAGTAATCATGTTCCAATTTTATGACATTTTTAAAATATTTCAACTTTAACTTCATATAAAAATTAATACACATTACCTTTTGGCAAGCTTTGCATAGTAATATCATTTTCTGAATTTTCATTAGAAGTATCTTCATTTACAGTTTCATCCAAAGGTTTTTCATCATCAGATTCTACATACTTTGTTACAACTGAAGGTTTCCTAGGAAAGAATTAAGTCCATAGAATTATGGACATTTCTGACAACTGGAACAACACTCAAAAAATCATATAACAGTTTTAGATGGAGCAGTGGCTCTCAACCAGAGATGCACATCACAATCATCTAGAGAAGCAAACATCCCCCTATATTGTACCACTGAAGATTATGAATCAGTAGGTCTGTGGTAGGACCAGGACATGTGTACTCTGAAAAAGCCACTAGGGAGATCTTGATATGTAACCATCTTCAAGAATCACTACTTTAGAGAATAAATTAACACCAAGCAAACTGTGTTTATTAAAAGACATTCCCACTGGTTAACAAAAATTTTTCTTAATAGCTGAACTGAAAACATCTAATAAGCACTATACTGCATAGTATATTTGGCATTATGGCATGTCTGAAAATAATTTCAATCTTCATACATAATTTTATTTGACAATTTAGCTCAGAAATACATTTTTACCACTCTTTGACCTCATAATTATGTTGGCTATCATTTCCCACAACCTAAACAATTTCACATAATCTCCAACATCCCATATTATCTTTTTTGAGGTATTCAACACTTCATAACCCCTTTTTCTCCTTTTTTTAGCACATAAATTATCTAAAAGAAATACTGCAAAGAACACTAATACACAATACACTCTCCTCAGAAAATTCCTTTAAAAGTATAAATTGTTGAAACCAGGTGATGATACAGGAAGTACATTATAATAGTCTGTCCATTTTTAATATGTATTTTTATATAAAATAGTTTACTTAGAACCAGATGTGAGTTTAGGAAAAGATCAAATAAAACAATCCAAAAAAGAAAATAACTTTTTCCATTCAATATTAACCAACCTCTTTGATCGTGATGATCCTGAAGATTTGGATTTTTCTGAAGAGCTAGTTCCCTAAATGTGAGAAATAAATATAAAGGTGAATGAAACTCTCAAAGCAACATCCCTAAAATTAACTATTTCCCTGTAGTGAAACACTATTTTTACATCTAAAATATTTTTCTAAAATCAACTTCAAAATCTAATTCTTAGGGAGGTAGATGTAGCTCAAGTGGTTCAGTGCCTGGCCCTATATACAAGGACCCGGGTTCGATCCCTGGTACCTCCTAAAAACAAACAAACAAACGAAAAAAACCAACTCTCCTTGGGGAGTGGATATAACTCAGTGGTTGAGCACCTGCTTCCAATGTACGAGGTCCTAGGTTCAATACCCACTACCTCCTTAAAAAAAATAATACTAATAATAATAATTCTTTTTTTTTTATTTTTTTTAGATTTTATTTATTCCTACCACTTGCCACATGCACTCGCTGTCTGCTTCCTGTGCCCATTCGCTGCGCATTGCCTTTTCTTCTCATCTTCTCATTTGGAGGCACCGGGACCCAATCCTGGGAACTTCCGACACAGGAGAAAGGCACTCAATCGTTTGAGCCACCTCAGCAAACTGGTTTGTTGTGTCTCTCATTGTTTTTTTTCCTGTGTCTCTTTTTTTGTTACATAATCTTTGTGCGTCAGCTCTGCACATGGGCCACCAGCTCTCTGAACCAGCTCTCTGCGCAGGCCCATTTTTGCCTTCGCCAGGAGGCCCCGAGAAGCAAATTCAGGACCTACCATATGATAGACAGGAGCACAATTGCTTGAGCCACATCCACTTCCCAATAATAATTCTTAGTTACTGTCAGGTTTCCTTGATTAGACATTATCTTTTTGTTTTAATTGTTACTGTTCATTTTTATGTGGATGGGATACAGTGATGTATCATGATCCTGGAGCAAGTCAACAAAGAATGTAATCAGATCCCAAGAGAGGTAGGAAGTTTTAAGGACCTGAAATTGTGCCATTTTTCCCTATCAAAACATGTGGCTGGGAATACCTTCTACAACTTGCTTGGGGAAACTACGTTTACCATCATTTTGCCAATATCTCCAGTATATTATATTGCATTGTATGTATTTTTTTTTTTTGAGGTACCAGCACCAGGGACTGAACCCAGGACCTTGTATGTGGGAAGTCAGCGTGCAACCAAGGAGCCACATCAGCTCCACTGCATCATATTTTTTATAGTAGGTAGAAAGGCTCTCAAAACCATAGTGAAGGACTAGTTTATCAGGTGAAGGATCCCAGAATGAGTTGTTATAATGGAGCTTAGGAGATTCTGAGTGCCCAGTTTCATGAGATCTCAGAACAAAGGCATCATGTCTATAACCCCCAAATGCAATACCACCTATCCAGTTTTATAACATTAAAATACCTACCTACTATCAAGCAATCAGTGGGCTGAATTTAGGTAAACTGATGAAGTGAACAACAAAAACAATTACCACCATTGCAAGCTGGACAACTACCCAAACTGAAATATTATAATGACATTTGGGTATTGTCATGACCTTAAATGTGTGCATGTATTAGCTAAAGACAATCTGATGACATATACTTTCATTGTTAGTAGTAATTCATGTTTAAAATGCTTCAAATCGGGAAACAGATGTGGCTCAAGCGACTGAGCTCCCATCTACCATATAGGAGGTCCAGGGTTCGATTCCCAGGGCCTCATGGTGAAAGGCAAGCTGGCCTATGTGGAGAACTAGCTAACACAGACTGCTGGCCTGCGTGGAGAGCTGACGCAGCAAGATGACACAACGAAGAGAGGCGCACAGGAGAAACAATAAAAGAGGCAGCAGACCAGGGAGCTGAGGTGGTACAAGAGACTGAGTGCCTCTCTCTCACTCCAGAAGGTCCCAGAATCAGTTGCAGGTACCGCCTAAAAGTGAAAACAAGCAGACACAGAAGAACACACAGAGAGCAGACAGTGAGGGGACAGGTAGAAAAAATAAATAAATCTTAAAAATAAAATAAAATAGGAACTTCCGGGAAGCTGTCTTGGACTAGTAAGACACGGGAATCTCTTCTGCAGAAAAATAGCTAGATGACAGGCTGAAACACCCCCGAAAAAGATCTTCTAGGGTTTAGGACAGTGGGTGAAGGCTGCACACCACCCAGAAGAAAGAGGGACAAAAGAGGGAAATCACGAAGAGGAAACCATGAGTTGGAGCCAGAAGCGGCTGCTGCTGCCGGCACCCTCCCCCACACACTTTAGAATTCTCAGGCCTCTGGGCCTGCGACCACAGACAAAGGGGACTCCAGGGATCTACCACTCCAGGAAAGGAGAGAGAGGGGAATGCAGCCTAAGGCTGACTCAGGTTCTGACCAGCAAATTAGGGCTGTGGTGCCCCACAGACCATTCTAGGCCAGGTGGGACCACATGGTGGTTTGCCCTGGGAGCAGACAAAGGACTGGAGAAATCCAATCCTCGCAATCTCCCTCTCTTCTAGCCTGGACAAATTGTTGAGGACTCTACAAAAGAGGTGGGAGAGAGCCTGGGGCTTAATCAGCTTTTGACTCACAGATTTGGTCTGCCAGGTCCCCACAGTCCTGGAACTCTGGGTGGGGCCATTGTTTGCCTTGGAGCCTGCAAGGGGCTAAAGATATACAAACCTCCCAATCTCCTCCTCTACTAACAGGGACTGATTGTTGATGACACAGAGGGGAGTGAAAATATGTCCTAGCTGGGAAAAGGGAGGGGGCTGCCAGAAAAGATTGGAGAACTATCTCAGAAAGTTTGAATTACAAGGCTCTTAGCCTCCAGACAGGAAGGTCTATCATATTGATCTGGTCTATGCCACAACAAATATACTCCGAACAGGAATTGAATTAAGAGCTGCCAAAGAGCATCATCTCCTGGCAGACCAAGGAAATTAAAAATAAGTAGGAGAGGCTTTTCCGGGCCTCTATACTCTTCCTGCCCAAGGCCCTAGAAAGTGACTCTACAACCAATTACTCAGTCCAGTGCTCAGTTTTGTACAACCAGCAGAACAATCCTAACAATCCAGGTCAAGCCAAAAGTCAAAGAGCAGTGGTAACCCAGAGCCTACTGCCACTAAATCCCTATAAAAGAGAAAGAGATTGAGCATCACGTAAACTACATTCTAACCAGAAGCTTAAACACCAGCAAAAAATTAGGAGCCATACTAAGAAAATGGAAGACATGGCCCAAGAAAAGGAATACATCAAAGTCCAAGAAGAGATGCAGAATTGGAGAGAACTAATCAGTGAGATAAGCACAAATTTTCAAAATCAAATTAATGAGTTGAAAGACAACATAGTTAAAGAGATAAATGACATCAAGAAGACATTGAGCGAATCTGAAATCCTGAACAGAAAAGTAACTGAGGTCATGGGAATGAAAGACACAATAGGTGAGGTCAAAAACACATGAGGCATAACAACAGCAGACTCGAAATGACAGAAGAAAGAATAAGTGATACCGAAGACAGAGCAGGTAAAATTGAAGGGAGAAAAGAAGAGAGAGAGAAAAGAATGGAAAAAATTGAGCAGAGGCTCAGAAAGATGAATGACAACACAAAGCGCAACAATATACGGGTCATGGGAGTTCCATAAGGGGAAGGGGCAGAAAGAGTATTTGAGGAAATAATAGCTGAAAATTTGCCAACTCTCATGAAGAAAACGAACTTACATGTCCAAGAAGCACACCGTACCCCATTCAGAATAAATCCAAACAGACCTACGCCAAGACATATACTACTCAGAAAGGCAAATGTCAAAGATAAAGAGAAAATTCTCAGAGCAGCAAGAGAGAAGCAAACGATCATGCACAAAGGACGTCCAGTAAGACTTAGTGCAGATTTCTCTTCAGAAACCATGGAGGCCAGAAGACAGTGGTATGATACAATTAGAAAACTGAAAGAGAAAAACTGCTAGCCAAGAATTCTTTATCCAGCAAAACTATTCTTCAAATATGAAGGTGAGTATAAAATATTCACAAACAAACAGGAACTAAGAGAGTTTGCAAAAAACAATCCACCTTTACAAGAAACAGTAAAGGAAGCCTTAGAACCTGAAAGAAAAAGACAGGAAAGAGAGGCTTGGAGGGGAGTACAGAAGAAAGAATAGCAGAAAGGATAACCAAAAGAGTAAAAAGAGAGACAAAAACAAGATGATATATGAAAACTAAAGAATAAAATGGAGAAAGAAATAGTGCATTTACAGTAATATCATTGAATGTGAATGGATTAAAAGCCCCAATCAAAAGATACAGGCTAACAGAATGGATAAAAAAACATGAGCCATCCATATGCTGCTTACAAGAAACTCACCTTAACCCAGAGATAAAAACTGGCTCAAAGTGAAAGGTTGAAAAGAGATATTCCAAGCAAATAGGAACCAGAAAAAAGCAGGGGTAGCTACACTAATATCAGACAAAACAGACTTTAAATGCAAAAGAGTTATAAGAGATACAGAAGGCCATTATATATTAATAAAAGGGAAGATCCACCATAAAGATGTAACAGTCATAAATATCTACACACCTAACCAGGGTGCCCCAAAATATATGCGACAACCTCTGGCAAAACTGAAGGGAGAAACAGACATTTCCACAATAATCATTGGAGACTCCAACACCCCACTCACATCATTAGATAGAACAACTAGACAGAAGATGAACAAGGAAACAGAACTTGAACAATATGATAAACAAGTTAGGACCTAACAGACATATAAAGAACACTGCATCCAAACTCAGCAGGTTATACATTCTTCTCAAGTGCCCATGAATCTTTCTCCAGGATAGACCACATGTTAGGTCACAATGCAGTTCTCAACAAATATAAAAAGACTGAAATTATACAAAGCACCTTCTCAGATCATAAGGGAATGAAACTAGAAATCAATAATAGATAGAAAAAAAGTTAATTTGCAAATGTGTGGAGACTGAACAACACACTCATCAATAATTGGTGGGTAAAGAGGAAATTGCAAGAGAAATCAGTAAATATACTGAGACAAATGAAAACCAGAACACAACGTATCAAAACATCAGGGACACAGCGAAGGCAGTCTTGAGAGGAAAATTTATAGCCCTAAATGCCTATATTAAAAAAGAAGAAAGAGCTAAAGCCACAGATTTAACTGAACTAGAGAAACTAGAAAAAGAACAGCAAATCAATCCCAAAGCAAGCAGAAGGAAAGAAATAATAAAGATTAGAGCAGAAATAAACAAAAATGAGAACAGAAAAACTACAGAGAAAATCAACAAAACCAAAAACTGGTTCTTTGAGAAGATCAATAAAATTGACAAACCCCCAGCTAGACTAACAAAGATAAAAAGAGAGAAGATGCAAATAAATACAATCAGAAATGAAAGGGGGGAAGTTACAAATGACACCACAGAAATAAAAAGAATCATAAGAGGATATTATGAGAAACTATATGCCAACAAATTAGACAACCTACGTGAAAAGAACAAACTCCTAGAAATGCACAACCAACCTACACTGATGCTACAAAACAAACAAGAACTTAACAAACATATCACATTTAAGGAGATTGAATCCGTCATCAAAATTCTCCCAGCAAAGAAAAGTCCAGGACCATATGGCTTCCCAGGTGAATTCTACCAAGCATTTCTAAAAGAATTAACACCAATCCTGTTTAAACTCTTCCAAAAAATTGAAGAGGGAAAATTACCCTACACATTTTATGAAGACAACATCATCCTCATACCAAAGCCAGATAAAAACTCTACAAGAAAAGAAAATTACAGACCAATCTCTTTAATGAACATAGATGCAAAAATTCACAACAAAATACTTGCAAATCGAATCCAGCAGCTTATCAAAAGACTTACACATCACAACCAAGTGGGATTTATTCCTATTATGCAAGGCTGGTTCAACTAAGAAAATCAATCAATGCAATACAATGCATTAAAAAACTGAATGAAAACAAACCACATGATCATCTCAATAGATGCAGAAAAGGCATTCAACAAAATCCAGCATCCTTTTTTGATAAAAACACTTCAAAAGATAGGAATAAAAGGAAAATTCTTCAATATGATAAAAGGCATATGTGAAAAACTCACAGCCAACATCATACTCAATGGGGAAAGGTTGAAAGCTTTCCCTCTAAGATCGGGATCAAGACAAGGATGCCCACTGTCTCCATTGTTATGCAACATTGCACTAGAAGTTCTAGCTAGGGCAATTAGACAAGACAAAAAACTGAAAAGCATCCAAATAGGAAAAGAGGAAGTAAACTCTCACTGTTTGCAGATGACATGATCCTGTACTTAGAAAATCCTGAAGTATCCATGACAAAGCTACTTGAACTAATAAATGAATTCAGCAAAGTGGCAGGATACAAGATAAACATGCAAAACTCAGTAATGTTTTTGTACACTAGTAGCGAACAATCTGAGGAGGAAATGGGGAAAATTCCATTTTCAATATCAACAAAAAGACTCAAATACCTAGGAGTTAATTCAACCAAAGAAATACAGGACCTATATGCAGAAAACTACAAAACAATGCTAAAAGAAATTTAAAAGACCTAAACAAATGGAAAGACATTCCGTGTTCATGGATTAGAAGAATAAATATCGTGAAGATGTCAATCTTACCCAAACTGAATATAGAGTCAATGCAATAACAATCAAAATCCCAACAGCTTACTTTATAAAATTAGAGAAGGCAATTATCAAATTCATCTGGAAGGGTAAGCACACCCAAATAGCCAAAAGCATTCTAAAAAAGAAGAGCAATGTGGGAGGAATTTCACTGCCTGAACTTGAAACACACTACAAAGCTACAGTGGCTAAAACAAAATAGTATTGGCATAAAGATAGACACATCGATCAATGGAATAGAATTTAGAACCCAGAAATATACTCTCACCTATACAGTCAACTGGTTTTAGACAAACCTACCAAGCCCACCCTAATGGGAAAAAAACAGTCTCTTCAGCAAATGGTGTTGGGAAAACTGGATATCTATAACCAAAAGAATGAAAGAGGACCCCTATCTCACCCACTATACAAGAATCAACTCAAAATGGATCAAAGATCTAAATATAAAAGCCACGACCATAAAACTACTAGAAGAAAATGTAGGGAAACATCTTCAAGACCTTGTAGTAGGTGGTGGTTTCCTGGACCTTACACCCAAAGCACGTGCAACAAAAGAAAAAATAGATAAATGGGACCTCCTCAAAATTGAACACTTTTGCACCTCACAGGACTTTGTCAAAAGAGTGAAAAGGCAGCCAACTCAATGGGAAAAAATATTTGGAAATCACATATCTGATAAGGGTTTAATATCCAGGATATATAAAGAGATGTTACAACTCAACAATAAAAAGAGAAACGACTCAATTTAAAAATGGGCAAAAGACTTGAATATACATTTGTCCAAAGAAGTACAAATGGCAAAAAAAAACACATGAAGAAATGCTCAACATCACTCATGATTAGGGAAATGCAAATCAAAACTACAATGAGATATCATTTCACACCTATCAGAATGGCCACGATTAAAAAGACAGAGAACTACAAGTGTTGGAGAGGATGCTGAGAGATAGCAACACTTCTTCACTGTTGGTGGTAATGCAGAATGGTATAGCCACTATGCAGGACTGTTTGGCAGTTCCTAAAGAAGTTGAATATAGACTTGCCATGTGACCCTGCAATACCACTACTGGGTATATACCCAGAAGAACTGAGAACAGTGACACGAACAGACATCTGCACACCGATGTTCATAGCAACATTATTCACCAATGCCAAAAATTGGAAACATCCCAGGTGTCCATCAACAGATGAACGGGTAAACAAACTGTGGTTTATTCACACAATGGAATATTATGCAGCTATAGGAAGAAATGAAGTTGTAAAGAATATGACAACATGGATGAACCTGGCGGACATTACGTTGAGCGAAGCAAGCCAGACACAAAAGAACAATTACTGTATGAATGTGTTACTATGAACCAAATATATTGTGTAGCATATTGTTCGATTCATAAAAAATTTTATATGTATCCATTATATTTAACTGAGAAATGTATATATTCATCTGTGTTTATTTTTTAGTTTTTAATTGTTTATATTTTCAATTATTAAATGTACAAAATAAAATAAAATAAAATAAAATGCATCAAATTGTTCTCACCTCTTCCTTGCTGTTTTCCATCATATCAGAGTTAGTTCCAGAACCACTGATTTTGTCTACAATAAAAGAATCAAGAACATTTATCTCTTCAGTGCATTATCAAACAGAACACCAATACTTAGAAATATCGGGAGTCCATTTCTCAACCTACAAAGCATGAAGTATCAGTAGTACATTACCCACATTATTAAAATACACCAAATTTTCCTAGAAGATTAGAATCCCTCTCTTGTGGCACACTACAAAGTATTAAATTTCCTATAAAGCATTAAATTTCTAAAAAGAGTACTTTGGTAACAAAACATTTTCTACTGTAATTTTGTATATTTTTCCTTAGAAGAAAATTTAAGCTCTATCTTATACTAAAAATAAAACCCAGTAATAATAAATTGTATGAGCCATTAGGAAAATACAAATTAAAAACACAATGAAATAATCACTGCATATCTATCAGCATGACTAAAATAAAAAACAGCATTAACACTAAATGCTGGCAAAGATGTGAAGAAACTGGATCACTCATACACTGATGTGGTAATATAAAATGGTACAAATAATCTGGTGAACAATTTGCCAGTTTTTTAAACAACTAAACATACAATTATCATATGACCCAGCAACTGCACTCCCGGACATTTATTCCAGAGAAATGAAAACTTATATTTACACAAACACCCATACATGAGTGTTCACTAGTAACCTTATTTAGAATATTCCAAATCTGTAATCAGCCCAGATATCGGTGTTGAACATTAAAGAATCTGTGGAGAATCTACATCATGGAATACTACTCTGCAATAAAAAGTTACAAACAATTGATACATGTAACATCTTGGATGAATGTCTAGGGAATTATGCTGAGGAAAATAAACCAATCCCAAAAGGTTACATAATATATTATTCCATTTACATAAATACTATTGAAATGACAAAATTTTAGAAACCAGGGAAAGATTACTGGTTTTCAGGTGCTAGGCACAGGCCAGGATGGGGAAAAGAAGGTGGGTGTGATTGTAAGGGCAACATGGGGAATCCTTTTGGAGATGGAACTGTTCTGTATCTTGACTATGGTGAAGAATACATGACACTACCCAGATAATTTAACTTGTACAGAACTTGACACACACGTATAGATGCACACAAACACACACAAGCACAAGAAACAAGGAGATATCTGAAAAAGATTGGTAGATTTTATGCAGGTCAATATCTTGGTTATAATATTGTATTATAGTTTTATAAAATGTTACGACTGGGAAAAACATGGCAAAGTGCACAAGGGCTATCTTTGTATTATTTGTTAAACCTCCCATGTCAATCTACATTCCCTCAATAAAAATTTCAATTAAAATAAAAAACTCACGTGTTGGTGGTGGGATAATGTATGAATCCTGTATGATATGCATGATTGTTTTGTTAACTCACAACTTCTCAAGTGAAAAAAAAATGTTTAAGTCTCAGAAAACTAGGAACAGAGGGGAACTTCCTTAATTTGACAAAGAGCATTTACAAAATAACTAGTAATGACATACTTAATACTGAAACACCAATCAGCTTTCTTCTTAAGATCATGAACACTGCAAGGGTGTCTACTATCACCACTGCTATTCAACATAATACTGCAAGTCCTGGGAAACAGATGTGGCTCAAGCGTTTGGGCTCCTGTCTACCATATAGGAGGTCCAGGGTTCATTTCCTGAGGCCTCCTGGTGAAAGGCAAGCTGACCCACACGGAGTGCTGATCCGCGCAGGAGAGCTGGCCCATGCAAGAGTGCTGGCCTGCACAGAGAGATGGCGCAGCAAGATAACCCAACAAAACAAGGAACAGAGGAGATACAATAAGAGACACAGCAGACCAGGGAGCTGAGGTGGCACAAGGGATTGAGCACCTCTCTCCCACTCCAGAAGGTCCCAGGAATGGTTCCCAGTGACGCCTGAAGAGAAGACAAACAGACACAGAACAACACACAAAGAGCAGAGAGCAAGCACAAAACAAAGAGGCAGGGGAATAAATTAAATTAAATTAAATTAAATTAAATTAAATTTTAAAATACTCGAAGTCCTAACTAGCATAATGATGTAAGAAAAGGAAACAGAAGGCATATGTAATGTAAACAAAGAAATAAAACTACCCCCCCCCCAAGGGAAGCGGCTGTGGCTCAATCAGTGGGGCTCCCGTTTACCATATGGGAGGCCCCGGGTTCGGTTCCCGGGGCCTCCTGGTGAGGGCGGGCCCGCCCGCACGGCATGGTTGGCTGACCCCGAGAGCACAAGCAGCAAGGGGGGGATGGGTGAATAAATAAATAAAATCTTTAAAAAAAAAAAAAAAACAAAAAAAACAAAACTGCCCCCCCACAAATGACATGACTGTTGACACAGAAAATCCAAAAAGCTGTAAAAAATACAAAAAGTAAAGAATCCTAGAACTAATAAGTGAGTTCAGCAAGTCCACAGGATACAAGGTCAACTTAAAAAAAAAAAAAAAAGTCTATCCCCCAATTTAAAAATGGGGAAAAGAGCAGAATAGGCATTTCTCCAAAGAACATCTACAAATGGCAAGAAATCACATGAAAAGAGACTCAACATCATTAGCTACTAGGGAAATGCAAATCAAAACAATGAGATACCATTTTCACACCCACTAGAATGACTAATTTTTTGGTACTTTTTATTTTTTTGGGAGGTACCATGGATTGAACCCAGGACCTCATACATGGGAAGGAGGTGCTCAACCACTGAGCTACATCTGCTCTCCTAGAATGGCTATTTTTTTAAAATAAATTTTGCTTTTATTTTATTTTTTTAAGATTTATTTTTTTTTATTTATTCCCCCTCCCTTGTTGCTTTTTTTTTTTTTTTTTTTGCACTCGCTGTCTGCTCTCTGTCCATTCGCGTGTGCTCTCTATGTCTGCTTGTCTTCTCTTCTCATCTTCTCTTTAGTAGGCACCGGGAACTGATCCTGGGACCCCAATGTGGGAGAGAGACAATCACTTGAGCCACCTCAACTCCCTGGTTTGTTCTGTCTCTCACTGTTGTCTCTTTTTGTCACGCAAGCTCTCCGTGTGGGCCACCTCTCCATGCAGGCAAGCTCGCCACATGCGGACCACCTTGCCGCGTGGGCCAGGCTTGCCTTCACCAAGAGGACCCAGGAAACGAACCTGGGACCTCCCATATAGTAGACAGGAGCCCAGTTGCTTGAGCCACATCCGGTTCCTGCTACTATTTTTTATTTTTAATGGAAAATTACAAGTGTTGGATAGGATGTGGAGAAATAGGAACACTCATTCACTGCTCGTGGGAACGTAAACGGTGCAGCCAATGTGAAAAGACAATTTGACATCCCCTCAGAAAGTTAAGTATAGAATTACCATTTGACCCAGCAATACTACTTCTAGGTATATACCCAAAAGAATTGAGGACAGAGACTAGAACAGATACATGCACACCGATGTTCACAGCGGCATTATTCAGAATTGCCAAAAGATAGAAGCAACCCAAGTGCCCATCAACCAATGAATGGATAAACAAAATATGGCATTAAAAAAAAAACAATGGAATATTATTCAACCATAAATAGGAATCCAGTTCTGATATGTGATCTTGCTGAACCTTTCAGACATCATGTTGAGCGAAATAAGTCAGACACAAAAGGACAAACATTGTATTATTAACTGATAAGATATAATTACAATAAGCATATTCATAGAGCCAGAATCTGGAATACAGGTTACCTGGGCATGGGGTGGGGATAGGGAATAGGAAGTTAAGGTTTAAAATGTAGAATTTCCATTTGGAATGATGTAAATGTTTTGGTAATGGATTGTGGTGATGGTGGCACAACACTGTGAACATAATTAACATTTGAATAAATACTTGAATGTGGTTAAAAGAGGAAATAAGTTCTATATATCATACTAGAATAAAAATGTTTTAAATTTCCATGGAACAGCATACACATTGAACCCTAAGTTAAACCACAGAGCACAGTAACCAGTACAATTATAAAAATGCACTTTCATTAATTGTAACAAATGTGCCACAACAATGCACGGTGTAATTAATAATCTGGCACTGGGTATCTCTTCTCCCCCAGAAAAATAGCTAGAGTACAGGCTGAAACAGCCCCGAAAAAGATCTTCTAGGCTTTAGGACAGCAGGTGAAGGCTGGACACCTCCCAGAGGAGATAGGGACAAAACAGGGAAATCATGATAAAAGAACCATGAATTGAAACCTGTGGATGCTGCTGCCGGCACCCTCTCCCACAGTAAAGACACTTTAGAATTCTCGGGCTCTGGGCCTGGGACTACAGACAAAGGGGCCTCCAAGGATCTACCACCCAGGAAAGGGCAGAGAGAGGGACACAGCCTAAGGATGACTCAGCCTTTGACTCACAAATTTTGTCTGCTGTGTCCCAAGAGCCCTTCCAAGCCCGGTGGGACTGCGCTGCGCCATTGTTTCCCTTGGAGCCTGCAAGGGGCTAAAGATATACAACCCTCCCAATCTCCTCCTTTACCAAGAGGGACTGATTGTTGAGGACTCGGAGGGGAGTGGAAATATTTCCTAGCATGGAAAAGGGAGGGGGTAGCAAGAGAAGGCTGGAGAACTGTCTCAGAGAAAGTTTGAATTACAAGGCTCCTAGCCTCCAGACAGGAAGCTCTATCACACTGATCCGGGCTGTATTGCAACAAATACACTCCGAACAGGCATTGAACTGAGACCTGCCAAAGAGCACCATCTCCTGGCAGACCAAGGAAGTGCAGGAAAGAAAATTAAAAATAAGTAGGAGAGGCTTTTTCTGCCCTCTATAGCCTCCCTGCCCAAGGCCTTAGGAAGTGACTCTATAACCAATTATTCGGTCCAGGGCCAAGTTTTGAGCAACCAGCAGGACAATCCTAACAATCCAGGTCGAGCCAAAAATCAAAGAGCAGTGGTAACCTACAGCCTCCTGCCACAAAATCCCTACAAAAGGGAAAGAGATTGAGCATCGGAGTAAACTACATTCTAATCAGATGCCTAGGTATCAGCAAACACTTATGAGCCGCACTAAGAAAATAGAAGACATAGCCCAAGAAAAGGGACACATCAAAGCCCCAGAAGAGATGCAGAATTTGAGGGAACTAATCAGCAAAATGTGTACAAATTTCCAAAATCAAATTAATGAGTAGAAAGGCAATATAGTTAAAGAGATAAATGACATCAAGAAGACACTGAGCGGAATCTGAAATCCTGAACAGAAAAGTAACAGAGTTCATGGAAATGAAAGACACAATAGGTGAGATCAAAAACACACTTGAGGCATACACAAAGCAGACTAAAAATAATAGAAGAAAGAATAAGTGATACCGAAGACAGAACACGTAAAATTGAAGAAAGAAAAGAACAGAGAGAGAAAAGAATGGAAAAAATTGAGCAGCGGCTCAGAGAGTTGAATGACAACACAAAATGCAACAATATACGTGTCATGGGAGTTCCATAAAGAGAAGAGAAGGGAAAGGGGGCAGAAAGAGTATTTGAGAAAATAATAGCTGAAAATTTCCCAATTCTCGTGAAAGAAATGAACTTACATGTCCAAGAAGCACACCGTACCCCATTCAGAATAAATCCAAAAAGACCTATGCCAAGACACATACTACTCAGAATGTCAAATGTCAAAGATAAAGAGAAAATTCTCAGAGCAGCAAGGGAGAAGCAAACCATCACATACAGTCCAGTAAGACTTAGTGCAGATTTCTCTTCAGAAACCATGGAGGCGAGAAGACAGTGGTATAATATAATTAGGAAACTGAAAGAGAAAAACTGCCAGCTAAGAATTATTTATCCACCAAAACTATCCTTCAAATATAAAGGTAAGTATAAAATATTCACAAACAAACAGGAACTAAGAGAGTGTGCAAAAAAGAATCCAACTTTGCAGGAAATAGTAAAGGAAGCCTTAGAACCTGAAAGAAAAAGACAGGAGAGAGAGGCTTGGAGGAGAGTATAGAAGTAAGAACAGGAGAAATGATAACCAAAGGAGTAAAAAAACAGACAAAAACAAGATGACATATGAAAACCAAAGAATAAAATGGAGAAAGTAAGTAGTGCATTTACAGTAATATCATTGAATGTGAATGGATTAAACTCCCCAATCAAAAGATGCAGGCTGATAGAGTAGATAAAAAAACATGAGCCATCCACATGCTGCTAACAAGAAACTCATCTAAGACCCAGGGAAGCAAACTGGCTGACAGTGAAAGGTTGGAAAAATGTATTTCATGTGAATAGTAACCAGAAAAGAGAAGGGGTAGCAATACTAATATAAGTCAAAACAGACTTAAATACAAAAAAGTTATAAGAGATACAGAAGGCCATTATATATTAATAAAAGTGACAATCCACCAAGAAGATATAACAGTCATAAATATCTATGCACCTAACCAGGGTGCCCCAAAATACATGAGACAACTCTGGCGAAACTGAAGGGAGAAATAGACATTTCTACAATAATCACTGGAGACTTCAACACCCCACTCACATCGTTAGAAAGAACAACTAGACAGAAGATCAAAAAGGAAACAAAGAACTTGAAAAATATGATAAACAATTTATCTAAGAGACATATACACAACACTACATCCAAACTCAGAGGGTTATACATTATTCTCAAGAGCCCAAGGATATTTCTCCAGGAGAGACCACATGTTAGGTCCCAATGCAGCTCTCAATAAATATAAAAAGACTGAAATTATACAAAGCACCTTCTCAGACCATAAGAGAATGAAATTAGAAATCAATAATAGACAGGAAAAAAGTAAATTCGCAAATATGTGGAGACTGAACAACACACTCCTAAATAATCGGTGGGTCAAAGAAGAAATTGCAAGTGAAATCAGTAAATATATTGAGACAAATGAAAACCAAAACACAACGTATCAAAACTTCTGGGTTACAGTGAAGGCAGTCTTGAGAGGAAAATTTATAGCCCTTAAATGCCTATATTAAAAAAGAAGAAAGAGCTAAAGTCAAAGATTTAACTGAACAACTAGAGAAACTAGAAAAAGAACAGCAAACCAATCCCAAAGCAAGCAGAAGGAAAGAAATAATAAAGATTAGAGCAGAAATAAATGAAAATGAGAACAGAAAAACAATAGAGAAAATCAACAAAACCAAAAGCTGGTTCTTTGAGAAGACCAATAAAATTAACAAACACCAAGCTAGACTAACAAAGGAAAAAAAGAGAGAAGATGCAAATAAATAGAATGAGCAATGAAAGGGGGGAAGTTACAAATGACCCCAGAGAAATAAAAAGACTCATAAGATGATATTATGAGAAACTATATACCAACAAATTAGACAACCGAGATAAAATGGGCAAATTCCTAGAAGTGCACAACCAAACTACACTGACAGTATAAGAAATGCAGGAACATAACAAACCAATCATATTTAAGGAGATTGAATCTATCATCAAAAATCTCCCAGCAAAGAAAAGTCCAATACCACATGGCTTCACAGGTGAATTCTACCAAGCATTTCGAAAAGATTTAACACCAATCCTGTTTAAACTCTTCCAAAAAATTGAAGAGGAGGGAAAATTACCCAACACATTTTATGAAGCCAACATCATCCTCATACCAAAACCAGATAAAGATACTACAAAAAAAGAAATTTACAGGCCAATCTTTCTAATGAACATAGATGCAAAAATTCTCAACAAAACACTTGCAAATCGAATCCAACAGCATATCAAAAGACTTATACATCACGACCAAGTGGGATTTATTCCTGGTATGCAAGGCTGGTTCAACATAAAAAAATCAATCAATGTAATACACCACATTAACAAATTGAAGGAAAAAAACCCACATGATCATCACAATCAATGCAGAAAAGGCATTCGACAAAATCCAGCATCTTTTTTTTGATAAAACACTTCAAAAGATAGGAATAGAAGGAAAATTCCTCACTATGATAAAAGGCATATATGAAAAACCCACAGCCAACATCATACTCAATGGGGAAAGGTTGAAAGCTTTCCCTCTAAGATCGGGAACAAGACAAGGATGCCCACTGTGACCACTGTTATTCAATATTGTACTAGAAGTTCTAGCTAGGGCAATCAGACAAGAAAAAAAAAAATTAAAGGTATCCAAATAGGAGAAGAGGAAGGAAATTCTCACTGTTTGCGGATGACATGATCTTGTACTTAGAAAATCCTGAAGTATCCATGACAAAGCTACTTGAGCTCATAAATGACTTCAGCAAAGTGGCAGGATACAAGATCAACATGCAAAAATCAGTAATGTGCTTGTACACTAGTACTGAAGAATCTGAGGAGGAAATAAGGGGAAAAATTCCATTTTCAATAGCAACCAAAACACTCAAATACTAGGAGTTAATTTATCCAAAGTACAGGACCTACATGCAGAAAACTACAAAACAATGCTAAAAGAAATTTTAAAAGGCTTAAACAAATGGAAAGACATTCCAAGTTCATGGATTGGAAAATTAAATATCGTGACGATGTCAATCTTACCCAAACTCATTTATAGATTCAACACAAAACCAATCAAAATCCCAACAGCTTACTTTACAGAATTAGAGAAGGCAATTACCAAATTCATCTGGAAGGGTAAGTGCACCCGAATAGCCTAAAGCATTCTAAAAAACAGCAACATGGGAGGAATTTCACTGCCTGACCTTGAAACATATTACAAAGCTACAGTGATCAAAACAGCATGGTACTGGAATAAAGATAGACACATCTATCAGTGGAATAGAATTGAGAACCCAGAAATAAACCCTCACCTATACAGTCAACTGGTCTTAGACAAACTTATCAAGTCCATGTTAACGGGACAAAACAGACTCTTCAACAAATGGTGTTGGGAGAACTGGATATCTATAACCAAAAGAATGAAAGAGGACCCCTATATCTCACTCCCTATACAAGAATCAACTCAAAATGGATCAAAGATCTAAATATAAAAGCCAGGACCATAAAACTACTAGAAGAAAATGTAGGAAAACATCTTCAAGACCTTGTAGTAGGTGGTGGTTTCTTGGACCTTACACCCAAAGCACGTGCAACAAAAGAAAAAATAGATAAATGGGACCTCCTCAAAATTGAACACTTTTGCACCTCACAGGACTTTGTCAAAAGAGTGAAAAGGCAGCCAACTCAATGGGAAAAAATATTTGGAAATCACATATCTGATAAGGGTTTAATATCCAGGATATATAAAGAGATGTTACAACTCAACAATAAAAAGACAACCGGCCCAATTAAAAAATGGGCGAAAGACTTGAATAGACATTTGTACACTAAAGAAGTACAAATGGCAAAAAAACACATGAAGAAATGCTCAACATCACTCACGATTAGGGAAATGCAAATCAAAACTACAATGAGATAACATTTCACAACTATCAGAATGGCCACTGTTAAAAATACAAGAGGGGAAGCGGCTGTGGCTCAATCAGTAGGGCTCCCGTTTACCATATGGGAGGCCCCAGGTTCGGTTCCCGGGGCCTCCTGGTGAAGGCAAGCCCGCCCGCACGGCGTGGTTAGCTGACCCAGCAAGCACAAGCAGCAAGGGGGGGATAAATGAATAAATAAATAAAATCTTTAGGAAAAAAAAAAAAATACAAGATATCTACAAGTGTTGGAGAGGATGTGGAAAGATAGGAACACTTATTCACTGTTGGTAAGAATGCAGAATGGTACAGTCACTGTGGAGGACTTTTTGGCAGTTCCTAAAGAAGTTGAATATAGACTTGCCACGTGACCCTGAAATACCACTACTAGGTATATACCAAGAAGAACTGAGAGCAGTGACACGAACAGACATCCGCACACTGATGTTCACAGCAATATTATTCACGATTGCCAAAAGTTGTAAACAACCCCGGTGTCCATCAACAGATGAATGGATAAATAAGTTGTGGTCTATTCACACGATGGAATATTATGCAGCTGTATGAGAAGAAATGAAATCGTAAAACATATGAGAACATGGATGAACCTGGAGGACATTATGTTGAGCGAAGCTAGGCAAACACAAAAGGACAAATACTGTATGATTGCGTTACTATGAACCAAATATATTGTGTAACATATTATTTGATTCAAAAAAAATTTTTATGTATCCAGTATATTTAACTGAGAAATGTATTTATTCATCTGTGTTTACTTTTTCATTTTTAATTGTTTATATTTTCAATTACTAAATGTACAAAATAAAGTTTAAAAAAAAAAGAAGACACTGGGGAAAAAAATAAGGTGGCATATGGGAATCCTGTATTTTAATGCATGATCTGTATACCTACACCTTCTCTAATTTAAAAAAAAGATTATTATGCGAGATTTCAGAGTTACAATTTATGAAATGTTTAGGACCATGCCTGGCATATAATAAATGCTTTGTAAACTAATAAGAAATAATAAAATATCCAAACTCACATGAGGCATAATTTTCTATAGTATTTTTATTTGCATGATTCCAAAAGCACTGCAGAAAATTCCATTGGATACCAAGGGTGAGGGGCAATAGGCGTGACTTGCCCTGAGTGCATTTTCAGTAGGGAATTAAGAACAGTAATAAAACTTACTAAATATTGGTCCATTTTTTAAATTATCACCATATACTGACAATTATAAACAATGCCAGTGATTAATATCCCCATGCTGGGTCAACCGCTCCCAGAGCCTATCTTTCTTGATACGCCACTGTGGAAAATAAGAATAAAAAGGCAGATATATTCTTTTAATCCTTAAATAATAAAACTCTACATTTATGTTCCCAAACTAGACATCAAATACACTTGTAAACCAATATTTGGTAGCAACTATCAGATAATTATTCCCCAGACATAAAGATTGGATTATTAGCTTCATAATGCTATTCATCAATAAATTATAATAAATCAGTTTTAATTGGTAACTGGTGGGTGATTTTTTAAATAACATTTCTAGTTAGTTATTTAATATCTGTCATTCACATTAAATCATAAGCTCCATTAGGGCCGGCAAAATATCTAACATACTCAATTATAAAATCCTAGTTCCTAGTGCATGATACATATTCTATAAATTTTTCTTGAATGACTGAGTTACTAATGAATGTTTTTAAAAAAATACTTTCTTTTCATGTAATCCTACAGCAATTATAAACCTGCATTCCCTTAATCCAACACTGAGAGAACTTACGGGTTACCTTTTTTTAGTTCATGTGCTATATATATTCCATGGAAGATATACAAAATAGAAATTAATAATGATGATATCAATAACAGTAACATCTAACACTTACTGAGTACTTACGAGGTGCTAGACAATTTTCTATGCACTAGAATGGTCTAAGATCATTTAATCTTCAAATCCATGTGGTACGTACTATTATTATCACCATTTTATAGGAAATAATTCCATGTCACAAATGATCACCTTACTTGGTGAGACAGCGAGATATTACAGAAAAACAGAACAATGTGTTATACAAAGGTAAAAAGTATGGCATATAGACTTATTTTTAAAAGTCTACTGAATTCCTATGTACCAGTAATGAACTACTGGAATCTCAATTTCAAAACAAAATAGAATTTACAATAGCACCGAAAAAACTGAATTATGAAAAAGTCTAACAAAATACAGTCAATTCTCATTATCCATAAATGCCATATTTCTGAATTTGCCTACTATCTAGACGTTATCTGTATCCCCAAAATCAATACCTGCAGAGCTTTCACAGTCATTCATGGAAATGAATAGAGCTGGAAAAAAAAAAAAATTTTGAGTGACCCAAGCTGCACATTCCCAGCTGAGATCAAATAAAGCCATCTTCTTCTTCCAGCTTTCATACAATAAGTAAGTGTCCTTTAACATGACAAGTTTAGTGTCATTATTTTGCATTTTGTGCCTTTTGATGGTGATTTTGTTGTTCAAAATGGCCCCCAAATGAGAGGTGAGGAATTTTCTTGTTCGTCTGATTATTATTATTATTATTGAAATAATGAAAATGCTCTAATAATGATTCAGGTGATAAACCCACCACTATGTGATTATAGCAGATACCATTGATAGTACACTTTGGATGAACTGTATGTTTATTAATATATCAGTAAAATTATTTGTTTAAAAAACTGGCCCCTAAGAATAGTGTTGAAGTATTGTCTAGTGTTCCTAAGCACAAGAAGACACTAATGTGCCTTATCAAGAAAATGTATGCGCTAGATAAGCTTTGTTCAGGTATGAATTACAGTGCTGTAAACTGTGAGTTCATTATGAATGAATCAACAGTATATATTAAATAAGGTGTCTTTAAACAGAAACACTCATATAAGAACATTACATTTTAATTGGTTAGTGAAAATTTTATGACCAGAGGCTCACAGAACCCTAACCATGTATTTCCTCTGGGAGTAATGTTTCAGTATTCTCTAATTCAGTGTTCGTGGTGGCTTCACAGAATATAACTACAATGAATAACAAGAATCAACTGTATGTACGAGATCATTATACAGAAATCTACAAAATACTGGGCCCAATAAGAATTTCCATTGACTCTTTTTTTCCTGAGGTGGGTTAAATTACCTTTTTCTTTGCATGTATCATAATTTTCTGCTTGGTAATTATATCTGTATGATAATATATTAAAGCACGTCTGAATTCTGTTTCCCTGCCTCCGCCCCCAGCATGGGTTGTTTCCGCCACTGGGTTTTCTTCCTCTTGTTTCTTTAGTAATTTCACTGCACTGAATCTGTGGAATCTGTCTACCCCATGCTGTGCAACTGCTTATGACTCTGCTCAGTTTCTTTATTTTAATTAGTCTCTTGATTTTTAATCCTGACTCCTAGATTTGACTCCTGAGTCCACATAGCTTAGTGGTCAGTCAATGACTAGTTAGAAGTTTTGCTTAATCATTTCAACAAGTAAAGCATACACCCTATGTTGATGTAGCTACAGAACTGTAAATGAGATGAGGAACACAAAGTTCAGGAGGTTTTCAAATCTTCTCAAGGTTTTACTTTTCACCAGACCCTCTCCATTTCCTCTCTAAATATGTAATGCCTGATAGTCAGCCAGAGATGTTTAGAGTGCTTCAAGTTCTTTAATGGGTGTATTATTTCTCAGATCACTCATAAATTTCTGGTTAGTCTGTCAGCGGATAGCATACCGCAAGCATGACCACATCCAAGACCAGCTGAACCACTGGCCTACCTTGTTGCTTTGGCACCATGGTCATGACTATTACTAACAATGATGCTGGGCATGGGGTATAGAGGGAACACAGAACGTCCCCAAAAGAAAACACCACATACTCCCAGTGTTCTTACCCTAGGCTGAATAGACTTTCATGAATAAACAACTCTCTATTTGTCATATGCCTTTCATCATTTTCCAGAGACCTGACAATTTTACCCAGTATTGTAGTTGCTTCTTGGGAAAAGTATTGATGAGCAACTCACCAATAACAGTTGTTCTTTATACTTTTTATGTTTTCAATTGTCAGACTGGATAATTTCTATTGTTCTATCATGAAATTCACTGACACTTTTGCTATCTCCACTCTGCTCTTAAATACAAAAATGATTATTCAGAAATTGTATTTGTTAATTATTCTAAAATTTCAAATTAGTTCTGCTTAACAGTTTCTATTTCTCTACTAAGGTATCGTTCTTTATTCAAACTTTATTTCAAATTCACAAAATGAAATAACAAACAAAAGGCAGCTGAACAAGTTATGGAAGCATTACTCCTAAAAAGTTCTATCCAGGCATTTTTATCTCATCATATTCCAACAACAAACAATTATTCCTACAGTGTTCAGAAAGTTAAAAGCTAGAGTATATAGGTCATTAGGAGATAAGAGGAGGCATGAGAAGGACTACCGATGCTTAATGTATGTAGAAGTTTTAATTAACTTGATTGTGAAAGTATGAAAATGGATAGAGTTGATGGTAACACATTACAGTGAGTAGAACTAATACAGCTTGTTTATAAATAAGATTGTGACTGAAAAGGGTAGTCTAGGGATGTAAATGTCAGTTGAAAGAAAGCTAGAGAATAATCTAGGAACTGAATAACACAGTGAGCCCAGAGGTGAATAAGAATTGTGTTTGATGGTCCAAATGCAAGAGGGTCCTTCTGTGAGCCAGAGCAGATGTACATCACTATTGCAAGGTGGTAAGAATATGAAGAAGCATGGGAAAAATACAATTAATGTAACCTATGGACTATAGTTAACAGCAATACTGTAATATCTGGCATCAATACCAAAGATGTACCATGTTAATAATAGGAGGGTATAGAAAAAATATATCAAAGTTACGCTATAGACAATAGTTAGTGGTAACAGTCTGATGATATCATCTCATAATCTGTAACAAATGTTCCAAAATAATGTAGTGTGCTGGTGAAGGGGTGTTGTATGGAAATTCCACACATGTACATTATTGTTTTGAAAGTTCACCACCTCTCTAATAAAAATATATATTTTTAAAAAACATTACAATATAGTTGTTAACTATAATCTATAAATTATATGAATTATATTGTTCCCATGTATCACCACATTCTTAACATGGTGTAGAACATTCCTGTGTTTATATTATTAACCACAACCCTCATCTACTGTCAAAACCACTGTTATACAGTCCCTATATTATCCTACAGTTGTCTTCCAACTAATACTAATCTCCATTTCAGCCACAATCACATACATAAATCAACAGTGTTTGTTACATTCATTATAATGT
The DNA here is from genome assembly GCA_026826555.1 of Tolypeutes matacus. Classification (NCBI taxonomy): domain Eukaryota; kingdom Metazoa; phylum Chordata; class Mammalia; order Cingulata; family Chlamyphoridae; genus Tolypeutes; species Tolypeutes matacus. The sequence continues at coordinate 951,092 of JAKSZT010054528.1, forward strand.
GTTACCATCAAGTCCATCCATTACCCCATATTTACAATTGACCTTATTAAACATTCTACATACACACAGCAGCATCTCCCACTTCTCAACCCACATTCCATCTCCCACCAATCTATGCTTCATAATACAATTCCATAAATCTACTCATTGCATTTAGTTCATCTCAGTGAGATTATACAATATTTGTCCTTTTGTGTCTGGCTTATTTCATTCAACATAATGTCATCAAGGTTCCTCCATGTTGTTTTGTACTTCCCCAACTGATTTCTTCTTACAGTTAAATAGTATTCCATTGTATGTATAGCCACATCGTGTTCATCTGCTGATGGACACTTAGGCTGGTCCCATCTTTTAGCAATTGTGAATAATGCCACTAGGAACATCAGTGTGCAAATATTTGTTTGCGTCCTTGCTTTCACTTTTTCTGAATATATTTCTAGTAGCAGAATTGCCGGATCATATGACAGTTCTACATTTAGTTTCCTGAGGAACAGCCAAATCGTTTTCCACAGAGGCTGCACCATTTTACACTCCTACAAACAGTGAAGGAAAGTTCCTATTCTCCACATGCTCCCAGCAATTAATAGTTTTCTGTTTGTAATTTTGATCTGTATTTCCCAAGTAACGTTGGGCATCTTTTCATGTGTCTTTTGGCCAATTGTATTTCCACTTTGGAAAAATGTCTATTCAAGTTGCTAGCCCATTTTTTAATTGGGTTGCTTCTCATTTTGTTGTTAAGTTGTGTGATCTCTTTTTATAACATGGAAACCAAACCCCTGTCAGTTATGTGGTTTCCAAAGATTTTTTCCACATTGAGTTGGTTGCCTTTTCATCTTCTTGAAGAAATCGTTTGAAATACAAAAATGTTTAATTTTAAGGCAGTCCCATTTATCTATTTTTTTCTTTCGCTGCTTGTGCTTTGGGAGTAAAGTCCAAGAAACCATCACCAACCACAAGATCTTGAAGACTTTTCCCTACATTTTCTTCTAGCAGTTTTATATTTCTAGTTTTAATATATAGGTCCTTGTTACCATTTTGAATTATTTTTTCTATTCGGTGTGACATAGGGGCACTCTTTCTTTCTTTTAGATATCAATATCCAGTTTCCAAACACCATTTGTGGTTTTTTTTTGGAGGTACCGGGTATTGAACCCAGGAACTCATACATGAGAAGCAGGCACTCAACCACTGAGCTACATCTGTTCTGCCCAAGCACCATTTATTGATTTGGACCCAGTTGAATGGGTTTGACAGCCATGTCAAAAATCATTTGACCAGGGAAGCGGCTGTGGCTCAATCAGTAGGGCTCCCGTTTACCATATGGGAGGCCCCGGGTTCAGTTCCCGGGGCCTCCTGGTGAAGGCAAGCCCGCCCGCACGGTGTGGTTAGCTGACCCAGCGAGCACAAGCAGCAAGGGGGGGGGTAAATGATTAAATAAATAAAATCTTTAAAAAAAAAAATCATTTGACCATAGTGGTGAGGTTCTATTTCCAAATACTCGATTCAATTCCATTGGTCAATCTATCATTATACCAGCGCCATGCTGTTTTTTACCACTGTAGCTATATAATATGTTTAAACTTGGTAAGTGAGCATCCTCCAATCTGTTCTTCTTTCTAAAGATATTTTTGGCTGCCAAGGGTCCCTTATCCTTCCAGATAAAATTTGGTAATTGGCCTTTCCAATTCTACAAAGAAGGAAATTGGAATTTTTATCGGGTTTGCATTAAATCTGTAGATCAGTTTGGGTAGAATTGATATCTTCATGATATTCAGTCTTTCAAAGCATGAACACAGACTATCCTTCCATTTATTTAGATCAATGGTTACTTTTAGTAATATTTTATAGTTTTCTGAAAACAAGTCCTTTATGTCCATGGTTAAGTTTATTCCTAAATATATGGTTCTTTTAGTTGCTATTCTGAATGGGATTTTTTTTCTAACATCCTCTTAAGATTGCTCATTAGTAGTGTACAGAAATACTATTGAATTTTGTGTATTAATCATGTATCCCACAACACTTTGCTAAATTTGACTAGAAGTTCAAATTCTTTTGTTGTGAATTTTTCAGGATTTTCTAAATATATAGGATCATATCATCAGTGAATGGTGGAAGTTTTACTTTTCCTTTACTATTTCGGTGACTTTTCTGTTTCTTAAAAGCCTAAATGCTTTACCTAGAACTTCTAGCACAATATGGAATAACAGTGAAGAGAGTGGACATCCTTGTCTTGTTCCTGATCTCAGTGGGAAAGCTTTCAGGCTTTCACCATTGAGTACAATGTTAGCTGCAGGCTTTTCCTACCTACACTTTAACATATTAATAAAGTTTCCTTCTATTCCTATCTTTCAGAGAGTTTTTCTCAAGAAAGGATGTTTGGTCAAATGCCTTTTCTGCATCTATTGAGATGATTGTGTGATTTTTCTTCTTAAATTTATTAACATGGTGTTGCATACTAATTGATTTTCTTGTGTTGAACCACCCTTGCGTATCTGGTATAAAGCCCACCTGGTCGTGATGTATAATTTTTAATGTGTTTTTGGATTCAGTTAGCAAGTACTTTGTTGAGGATTTTTGCATCTATATTCATTAGAGAAATTGTTCTGTAATTGTCTTTTTCCATAATATCTTTATTTGGCTTTGGTATTAGGATGATGTTAGCTTCAGAGAATGAGTTTGGTAGCGTTCTTCCTGTTCAATTTTTCACAAGAGTCTGAGCAAGACTGGTATTAGATCTTCTTTAAATGATTGGTAGAATTCACCTATGAAGCCATCTGGTCCTGGACTTTTCATTTTGGGGAGGTTTTTGATGACTGATTCAATTTCTTTACTTGTGATTGGTTTGTTGAAGTCTTTCTTCTGGGGTCAGTATAGGTTATATGTGTGTTTCTAGGAATTTGTCCATCTCCTCCACATTGTCTAGTTTTTTGGCATAAAGTTGTTCATAATATCCACTTATGATCTCTTATTTCTGCTGGGTCAGTGGTACTGTTCCCCTTCTCATTTCTGATTTTATTTATTTGCATCTTCTCTCTCTTTTTTTTTCTGTCAGTCTAGCTAAGGGTTTATTGATTTTGTTGATCTTCTCAAAGAACCAACATTAAGTTCTGTTGATTTTCTCTATTGTTCTTTTATTCTCCATTTATTTGTGCTTTAATCTTTATTATTTCTTTCCTTCTACTTGCTTTGGGAATGGTTTGCTGTTCTTTTCCTAATTCCTCCAAGTGTGCAGTTAGGTCTTTTATTTTTTTGCTCTCTTCTTTTTTAATATAAGCATTGACGGCTATAAATTTCCCTCTCAGCACTGCCTCTGCTGTATCCCCTAAGTTTTGTTATGCTGTGTTCTCTTTTTCATTTGTCCTGAAGTATTTACTGATTTCTCTTGTAATTTCTTCTTTGATCCACTGATTGAGAAAATTATTTAATCTCCATGTATTTGTGAGTTTTCCCTTTTTCCACATGTTATTAATTTCTAACTTTATTCCGTTACGATTAGTGAAAAGTCTTCTGCAAAATATCAATGCTTTATCAGCTATGTACAGTGGGGGAAGCATAGAGAGATAGATAAGGAATTTTCTTGTTGTCTGTTTTTAATATTATTTTTGAAATAATGAAAATGCCCTAATAATGATTGAAATGATGGACACACAACTATGTTATTACACCAAATACCATTGAGTGTACACTTTGGATGAATTGTATGCTTTATTAATATGTATCAATAAAACTGATTTGACTAAAAATATCAATGTTTTTAAATTTATTGAGATCTGACTTATGTCCCAGCATATGGTCTATCACGTACAAAGATGCAGAAGTACTTCAGAAAAATGTATATCCTGCTGTTTTGGGGTGTTGTTCTCTATAAATATCTAATAGAGGAGCAGGTCTAGCTCAGTGGTTGAGCGCCTGCTTTCCATATACTAGGTCCCAGGTTCAATCTCCAGTACTTTCTATGAAAAAAAAAAAATGCCTAATAGGTTTAGTTCATTTATCATATTTTTCAAGTTCTCACTTTCTTTATCCTCTTTCCAGATGTTCTATCTAATGCTGAAAGTTGTGTATAAAAGTCTCCAACTATTATTATGGGTACAACTATTTCTCCCTGCACTTTTGCCATTGTACGTCTCATGTATTTTGGGGCACTTATGTTCGGTGAATAAATATTTCTTGTAGTATTTCTTCTTGATGAATTGTCCCTTCTATTAATATATATTGACTTTCTTCATTTCTTATAACAAGTTTTTTCATTTAAAATCTATTTTGTCCAATATTACTATCATTACTCCAGATCTTTTGGGATTACTACTTGCATAGAATATCTTTTTCCAACCTTTCACTTTCAGCCTGATTGTGTCCTTACATCTAAGGTGAGTCTCTTGCAGACAACAAATAGATGTATCATGCTTTTTTATACATTCTATCCATCTATGTCATTTAATCAGGGAGTTGAATCCATTAACATTCAGTTTACTACTGAAAGGCGTTACTTACTTCACCAATTTTATCCCTTGACTTTCTATTATCATACCTTACTACAATCTTTTGTTTTTGTTGTTATAGCACAACTTACATATTTCAAATGGACAAAAAATTAGTAGCAATTACAGTATCTTAAGATAAAATGCCTTTGAATGGGATCCTCCATTCCAGTACTCTGAGGTCTACAAGACATATCTAGAAAATTTACTACTGTGGAAAATGAAGACTGCTTAAATCGAATAGGATAAGGGAAGGGCCTGTGGTTTTTCTTTCCGATTAACTGCTTTAACATTGTCCTTCAGGTGGCTGAGGGAATTTCATATTTTCTTTAGATGTCATTAGGCGCTGAAGCTCTTGCAGGACAACTTTGATGCTATATGAACATGAATTCTGCCATTTTGCTAACACTGATATGGCTCTTGGGTCCACCATTCCATTAGAACTATTAACTCCATTCATATTAATTTTTGTTACAAATCTTACAAAGGGGGGTGCTTCTGGGTATTTAGGTCCATATTCTATTTTAAGGCTGTATATTTGGTTTTCATAAATTTTCTTGGAGGCCCAACTTCCTCCCTGTCCATCTTGAAAGTGTCATGTTTTCATCATCTTCTAGACCTCCGCTAACTGTGCCATTTCCTACTCCTTTCTGGCCTTCTTCAAGTTCTTCCAACAGTTGGAAATTGCGAGGGACTTTTACTCCCAAGCCCATGGTGGCTGCCATCATGCATCACTGTTGCTTGAAGGCCGGCCCCTTCTTCCACTATAATCTTTTAACCCTTACAGTTTTTCTTACTTATATTCTTCATTTCTAGACTCTTCTCCAGGGCTCTCACCCTTGTCTTTTCCTTTCATGCTGTAATACACCCTATAATATCTCTTGAAGATTTGGTCTCTTAGTAATAAATTCTCTAATTTTTGTTTGTCTGTGAAGACTTTAAACTTGCCTTCATTTCTGAAGGATAGTTTTGCCAGATAAAGAATCTTGGCTGGAAGTTTTTCTCTTTCAGTGCCTTAAATATATGGTACCATAGCCTTCTCATCCCCATGGTTTCTGATGAGAGATCGGCGTTTGGCCTTATTGAGGCTCCCTTGTACATAATATACTGCTTTTCTCTTGCTGCTCTCAGAATCCTCTATCTTTGGCCTTTTGACATTCTGAATAGATGTCTCAGAGTAGATCTATTTGGATTTATTTGTTTGGGTTATGTTGTCCTTCTTGAATACTGACATTCATGTCTTTCATAGGAGTTGGAATATTTTCAGTCAGTATTTCCTTAAATATTCTTTCTACCCCTTTACAATCCTCTTCTCTTTCTGGGATACCTATAACTTGTATGTTTGTGCATTTCATATTGTCATTCAATTCCCTGAAACCCTGTTCAATTTTTTGCATTCTTTTTTCAGTCTGTTCTATCTTTTCAAGTTCAAATGTTCTGTCTTTGATTTCACTTAATTGTTCTTTTACCATTTCAAAACTGCTGTTATATGCCTCTAATGTACTTTTAATCTCATTCACTGTGCCTTTCATTCCTATAAGTTGTTACCTTTTTTTTTGTAAACTTTCAAGTTGTTCTTTATGCTCACAGTACCATCTTAATATCCTTTATCTTTTTGGTCATATTTTCCTTCATCTGCTTAAATTGAATAAGGAAGTTTTTGTGAACATCGTTGATTAGTTGTCTTAACTCCAGTGTCTCGTCTGGACACAGGAGTTAAGACAACTAATGTTCCTTTGTTCTTTTGTTCCTTTGGCTGGGCCATAGCTTCCTGTTTCTTAGTATCGCTGGTCATCTCTTGTTGATATCTAGGCATCTGATTATGTTGGTGATTTTGCTCTATTGATCAATTTCTCTCTCTTGCCTAGTGGTTTTGTTTCACAGCTCTTCTTTGATTTTTAGTTAAACTTTTCTCTAACTTTAAGATTGCCCTGGGAAGCGGCTGTGGCTCAATCAGTAGGGCTCCCGTTTACCATATGGGAGGCCCTGGGTTCGGTTCCCGGGGCCTCCTGGTGAGGGCAGGCCTGCCCGCACGGCGTGGTTGGCTGACCCAGTGAGCACAAGCAGCAAGGGGGGGATAAATGAATAAATAAATAAAATCTTTAAAAAAAAAAAAAAAAAAAGATTGCCCTATTTGAGTAATCAAAACAGGGGCAGGGAGCCATGAATGGGGCATAGAATAGATTTACTATGCCTGGGAAAGAAACGAGACAAAACAGTCTTCCTTCACTCTCCCACCTGGCCAGCAGGTGGCAGTCTTTGCAAACACTTCCACAGAGATGAGTCATTCAATTTCAAGTAACTAGCTCTTTTTTTTTTTTTTTTTTTTTTAAGATTTTATTTATTTATTCATTTATCCCCCCCTTGCTGCTTGTGCTCGCTGGGTCAGCTAACCACGCCGTGCGGGCGGGCTTTTGCCTTCACCAGGAAGCCCCGGGAACCAAACCCGGGGCCTCCCACATGGCAAACGGGAGCCCCACTGATTGAGCCACAGCCACTTCCAGTAACTAGCTCTTATGAACCAGCCAGTTTTGGTGGTTACATTCATCAAAGATAAACCAAACTCAGCCCTCTACTGCAACCTTCCTCTTTCCAGGGAGGAATATGTCCTTTCCCCTCTCTGATGTTCGGGAGCCACAGGTTTTACCAAGGTTGTTTGCCTCAGGGGTGGGGGGCAGGTGACGTTCCCCACTGTGAGGGTATCAACTCATGGTTTTCCTTTTGGCTTCAACCTCTCTCCATCCCCAGTCCCTACCGGACAATGCATGCAGCACTCTCTTGGTCTGCAGGTCCCCAAAGCAGCTCCCTCAGATGATTTCTATGCCTTCTCCCCTATTTTGCAAGAGAGCTGTGCTCTGCCTGAGCTACTCCAATGCCATCTATCTACTAAGATTTCTTATCTCTCCATTCATCATACATATATTTGTCTTTTTGTACTTGAACACAGTCATAATACCTTTAGTAATCTAGTCTGAAAAAAAAAAGAAAGTTGTTGGTGTTGGGGTGAACATGGGTGCCCAATATGATGACATGCATGTTTGTTTTGTAAGTTCACAACTTTTACTATACACTGATTGTTTATGTATGTTCATATATGAATGCTATACTTCAATAAATTTTTTTAAATGTCCATCTACAGATAAGCAGATAAAGAAAATGTAGTATATACATACAACTGAATATTGTAATCTCATTCAATACAAATGTGAACAAAAATGAATGAAGTTTTAATACTTGCTAAGACATGGATGAATCTTGAAAACATTAGGCTGAGTGAAATAAGCCAGACACAAAAGGACAAATATTCTATGATTCTACTTACATGAAATATCTAAAATTCATAAAGACAGAGAGTTGATTATAGAATTACAAGGGATTGTGGAAGGGAGGAATGGGGAATTGTTCCTTAAAAGGTAAAGTTTCTATTTTGGGTGATGAAAAGTTTCAGTAATGAATAGTGGTCCTGGTAGCACAAGATTGTGAAAGTAACAGATAATACTAAATTTTATACGTAAAAAAGTAAAAAATTGGGATATTTCATTTCATACATGTCACAATAAAATATTTTCAAAATTTAAAGAAAAAGGAAAGGGAGAGGCAGGTGTTAGTATTTTTTAAAAATGCAGTAAATATACTCATAGATGTTATCAAACCATGGAAAAAATCTAACTCATAATACATGAATAACTGCTAGTATATATTATTTCTATACTTCTCCTACTTTTCTAATACTATATATTTTCATAGTCAACATTCATCATTTCCTCTTTATAAGACATTCCCACTATGCATAAATACTTTAGTAAATGCTTCCTTCTCTATTCTCCTATAAATATACAATCTTAGTTTTTTACTTATCTAAATGAAAATCACTCATATCCATTTCTTTTAACACATCCCTCAGGTAACAGCAAAAGGCTAATATACATCTAACAAGCCTTTATATATAGGGGGTATTTAAAAACCTTGTTGATGTATCATTTTCCACAAGTTTAAAGCTTTAAAAGCTGCTCAACACAAAAAATTAAATAGAAAAAAAAACTATATAAGACACAGCACATTTTCTTTCTATTTACCGGTGCTCTGGTTCATTCCAATTCTTGGAGGAGAACTTGTTTCTTCAGATTCTTCTGATGAATGTGCCAGGAAGTCATGAAGCTTCTGCACCAATGTATTCAACTTGCTTTCACTATCAAAAGAAAAATTAAAAGATTTTCTTAGTTTGCCATATAGTTAATTAAATGTAAAGTTCTAACAAGCTGAAAAAATATCTATACTTAAGTCTTCAAAACGATGTATATTCTCAGTCCCTGTGTCCTTCCCCAGTCCTACATTGAGAGGTGGCTGCTAAGGGGTGTGGATTTTTTATTTTTGGAGTAATTAAATGGTTCTAAAAATTTTTTTCTGGTGATGAATGCACAACGCTGTGATTATACTAAAAGTCACTCATTGTACACTTTGGATGGATCGTATGGTATGTGAATATATCTCAATAAAACTACTTAAAAAAAAAACTTTATAAAGATATTCCATCCTCAAGGATGGGGAGCATAACTCCCTAATCCTTAAATACAGGCTGCAAATAGTGGCTTTCTTCTAAAGAGTATAGTATGTACTCTTTAGAAGAAAGAGGGAAAAAATACACCAAATTTAAGATATGGGATCTAGTTAATAGTAACATATATTTTTTTACACACGTTATTAAGCAGCATTATTCACAAAAGCCAAGAAGGAGAAACAGCTCATCAATGGATGAATGAACATGCAAAATGTGCTATAAAAGGACATAGAAAGGAATGATGTTCTAATAAGGGCTACAACACAGGCTAAGGAGCCTTGGAGACACCGTGTTGAGAGAAATAAGCCAGACACAAAGGACGAATATTGTAATGAGTCCAGTTACATGAACTATCTAGAATAGGCAGATCCATAGAGATAAAGTAGATCGCGGTTGCAGGGGCTACATAAGATGAGGGCATTGCGGGGTGACAGCCAAAGGGTACAGGATTTCTTCTTGGAGTAATGAAAATATTCTGGGATAGTGGTAACGTTTGCACAACTCTAGAAATACACTAAGAAAACTATTGATTTGCATACTTTAAAATAGGGACTTGTATGGTATGTGAACATATCTCAATTTTAAAATGTAGCAACCCCAAACCCAGAAAATGGTACGCAAGGTTGCGCAGAGTAGAATCAACTCAGCAACAAGTTAATAACCATCATTTGCAGCTTTGCCTTTATGACATTCAGTTTGGGACTTAAATTACTACATAGGTCCAGTTCCTGGGACTGAGAGCCCAGTTGGCACCTGCTTAAACAAAAGAGTGCATGTTGCTCTTGCAGAACACATGGTGGCTCTGTTTAGTAGAGTTGTCAGGGCCCGGCCTCCTCCCACTATGGTATCTGTCATCCCTGGGGCACTGCCTTTGTCCACAGGCTAAGGTCGCTCCCATCAGGGCTTTTCAGACAGCAGGAAGGGGTAAAAGGGGTAAGAGGGTCACTTTCACTCAGATCCCATTGGCAGAAGTTAGATTCACTGCTGGGTCCACATGCGATAGAAGCTGGGAATGTAAAATCAGGGGGGTATAGTGGTGAGAAAGGAGAGAATAAACTCTGGGGGACAACTAGTGGTCTCAGCCCATGGTACCTCATAGAATCCACTGTTTTCCTGTCCCCTACACGATCTCACACAAAGGATGTCTTTTGCCATAATCAGGCCCACGGGCCTCTTGGAAGATGACTGCTCAATCAGTTTGCTTTTGCTGCATAACAAATGACCCCAAATCTTGCTGGCTTTCAACAGCAACTTATGGTTTTGTGGATTGGTCGTTTGGGCTGGGCTCAACTGGGCAGTTCTTACACAGTTGGATGTGGATGATCTTGGCTATGCTAGACAGCGGGTCAGCTGGAGCCGGCTGGTTTGTGACTACCTCCTTTGGAATGATGCGGGTCTTTCCATGTGGGTTCTATATTGGTCTTCTTTTATTTTTTTATCAAACCAATTTAACTGATATATATTAATAAATCATACTATCCATCCAAGTATAAAATCAATAGGATTTGGCATAATCACATAGTCGTGCATTCATCACTTCAATCACTATTAGAGCATTTTCGTTATTTCAATAATAACAAACAAGAAATGTACAAACAAAAAGTTCATCACATCTCTACCTCTCTATGCTTCCCCTGCTGTACACAGCCACGATTTCTAGATATTGCATATTTATTTATTTACTTTAAAGCAGTTTTATTAAGATATATTCACATAACATTTAATCAACCCGAGATGTATAATCAATGGCTTTTAGTATAATCACAATGTTGTGAATTCATCACCACAAAAAATTTTAGAACAATTTCATTACTCCAAAAAGAAAATCTCAACACCCATTAGTAATCACTTCTCAATCCCTCCCCAGCCCTACATAACCACTAATCTAATCTCATCTTTATACATTGATTTATATTTACATATTGTATAAACAGTATCTGGTTTCTTTCACTGAACATAATGTGCTTTTTGTCTGATATTAACATCTGGTAACATTAACATACATTTGTTCAGTTTCAAAGAAAAACACTCATATATGCAATATTATCCATATTCATATTTCACATGAGGTTTTACTATGCTATATAATCCCATGTTACTTTTTTTAGCTTTCCTTTTAGTATTTATATGATGATAGACTTTCTCTTTCAACAACAGTCATACCTATATAATAGCGATGCTAGTTACAAACCTTATGTTGTGCTTTCACATTTTCTATTCATTTCCAAAGATAAACACACAACCTTTTTACCAATGATACAGCGACTGTGGCAGGTTGTTTGCCAGCTCCTAAAAAAGGTGAATATACATTTGCAACATGACCCCACAATACCACTACTGGGTATATATCCAGAAACACGAAGAACAGCGACACGAACAGACATCTGCACATCGATGTTCATAGCGGCATTATTCACAACAGCCAAAAGATGGAAACAACCCAGGTGTCCATCAACCAATGAATGGATAAACACACTGTGGTATATGCATACGATGGAATATTATGAAGCTATAAGAAGAAATGAAGACATAAAGCATATGACAACATGTATGAACCTGGAGGACATGATGTTGAGTGAAGCATTCTACACACAAAAGGACAAATACTGTATGACTGTGCTACTATGAACTAAATATATTGTGTAATCTCATGGAGTTAATAACTAGAATTTGAGACAACAGAAAAGGGAATGAGGTTAGACAATGGAAAGCTGAGGGTTAACTTGTGCAGAACTGGTAAAAAGGATCTATGTTAATCTTTGGAAATGAATACAAAAGGTGAAAGCATAGCATAATGTCTGTAACTAGCAGTACTATAAGAGTATGACAGTGGTTTAAAAGGAAAACCTATGGTCATGCATATTACTAAAAAGAAACCTAAAAAAATGTAACATGGGACTGAATAGTATAGTATAGTAAAAAACTTCATGTGAAATATAAATATGGGTAATACTGCATATAAGACCATTTCTCTTTAAACTGAACAAAAGTATGTTAATGCTACAAGATGTTAGTATCAGACAAAAAAACATGCTAAATGAAAGAAACAAGACACAAAGTACTACATATTGCACAATTCCATTTATATAAAATATAAATATAAATCAATTTATAAGGAAGAAATTAGATTAGTGGTTATGTAGGGATGGAGAAGGACTGCTAAGGGGTGTGGAGTATTTCTTTTTGGAGTAATGAAATTGCTCTTAAATTTTTTGTAGTGATGAATGTGCAATATTGTGATTATATTAAAAGCAACTGATTATACACTTCGGATAGATTGTATGGTATGTGAACATATCTGAATAAAACTGATTAATAAATAAGTAATTGTGCAAGAATAGCCAGAAATAGCAACTATGTACAAGCAGGGGAAGCATAGAGAGATCGAGAGGTGAAGAATTTTCCTCTTTGTTTTTTTTTGTTATTATTTTATTAAAATAACAAAAATGCTCTAATGATGACTGGGGTAATGAACGTGCAACTATGTGATTATACAAAATACCACTGATTGTACACTTAGGGTGAATTGTATGCTTTATTAATATGTATCAATAAAATTGATTTGTTAAGTAAATAAATAAATAAATGCCAGTCAAAACGCAAATAAGACTCATTTAATACCTACTTCGGTGTCCTCTATCCTTCAACAGTGGCCTGTTGACTGTAGACACACAAATTTGTTGTAGATGAGTGTTACATACATAAGGAAATCTAGAATTTAAAGTTACACTACAGTTACATTCCATTAAATATAGATTAATGCTTATTTGTGAATTAATTTAAAAAACACATCAAAGTAGCTAATTTAAGGATCCCTTGGCCCTTATACTTCACTGGGTGTTCCTACAGAAGATTCAACCACCAGTCTTATATAAACATACTGATAAAAAGTAAAACCAAGGCTAACATTTATTGAGTACATACTATATGTGAAGCACTGATCTAAGTACTTTACTAAATTCTACAAATTCATTTAATCCTAAGAACCACTCTGATAGGTACTATTATCCACATTTTACAGATGAGAAAAACTGAGGTACAGCGAGGTTAATTAACTTGCTCAAAGTCACAATGCAATAAATTGTGCAGCCAGAATTCAAATACATCTGGTGTGTCCCAAATTATAAATTAAGCAGATCTCAATGAAAGAGTACCTAAATATGCAGTACCCGATAAAAGAAATACCAATTATGTCAAACCCTCAATACTATTCAAGTAACTATGAATCCTATTCTTCAAAAATCAAAACGTAGTGGGTACCATAGGATCCGAGGGGACAAGGAGGGACGAATAGAACGTAGGGCATTTTTAGGGCACTAGAATTGTTCACCATAATATTACAATAACAGATATAGGCCACTTCAAGTTTCCTCAAAACCTAAGAAAGTGTATGATCCTAAGGGTAAACTATAATGTAAACCATTGACCATGATTAGGAGCAATGCTTCAATGTTCGTACATCAATTCTAATAAATGTACCATCCACATGGAAAATGTTAATAGAGGAGAGGGGGAAAGGGGGAGTGCAATGGTTATACGAATCTCCTATATTCTCTATGTGACTTTTCTGTTTTCTAAAGCTTCTATGCACAGAAAATTTAAAAAAAATAAACTGAGGGAATATATGGAAGAAAATATCACTGTACATACAGAACAACAGATCTTACAGTGATGAAACACACAACATCTAAAAAAATTTTCAAATATTTTTAATATTTCACTCTTAATTTTTTTGTATTTTATGGGTTATTTTTTAAATTATTTCATTTTCTTATTAATTTTATTTGGCTATTTTGTTGGCTTCATTTTTGGAGAATTTTTAGATCACAGAAGGGTCCTACAACCGTGGCAAGGGAAGATCACTGAAGCAGGGAGTCAGTGATGGGAGGGATGCATGGGAAGGGGGTCACCTAGGGCATGCCTCTAAGGCATACAAATATGTTCAAGTATTCATGGGGAATTGTCTCGGTGGGTGTAGATCCCCACAATAACCAAAAGAATATGAAATTCCCACCTTGGGGAGTTCTACTACATTCTCTAATAGGACAGCAAGAATCCACCGAGTGCAAGGGCAGTGCCTAGTGAAGGAAGACAGACCATTATGACAGCCCCTCAATATTGATGATTATACTTATGGACATTTTCTTGTGAAATTGAAACAGCCTAGTATTAAATACTGTGTAACACTTACCTCTTGAAAACCAACTTGATGCTCAACTGTGGCTTCTCTCTAAGCCAAACTCAGCATATAAATGCACTACCTTCCCCCAGGTATAGGACACGACTCCCAGGGATAAGGCTCCCTGGCACCAAGGGATTGTTACCAAGTGCCAACTAGAAATGCATCTGAAAAAAGACCTTGACCAAAAGGGGAAAATGGTAAATACAAATGAGTTTTTCAGGCTAAGAGACTTCATAGTAAGTCAGGAGGTCATTCCAGAGGTTACACATATGCAAGTCTCAGCAGGATCTCATTAACTGCCACAGCAAACAGGGTCTCAAATAGCGGGGCTCCTGATGGCTCTAGATATCTCTAGGAACTGTAAGCAGGGCAGACACCTCAGTAATTGGGCACCCTGTCAGTGGGCCTTACTTTAGAATTTATGTTCCCCAGTGTAAGAGTTAGACTCATTTATACGTTCTCTACACCTGGCTTTACTGCCCCTTTTACTTGAACCTATAATTAGCACTATACTTGTTAAGTATATATACCAGGGACTTAAATCTTTGATCCGTCCATGTGCTGTGAGCCCTGAATTTCAGCAGTTGCAACACCTACTCTCCAGTTCATTGGGCTCACCCAGGACAACTAATAAGGAGATGATGATAGACAACGACCATCCCAAGGAACAGTGTGTGTCTGGAACAGCTAGCAAGATAGTTGCCCCCATCTACCCCATGGGATCTAAGCTCCCTCTCAATTAGAAGCAGAGTAAGCATCACCATCCCAAGGTCCTCAAGGACGGAGAATTAACAATGGACTAAGGTAGACTTACTATTATTCTACTATAGACTTACTATTCTAGCAATAGAAGAACTCTTATCATTGATATAAAGACAGTGGCCAGCAGTAGTTCTGAGGGATGGGACAGGGAAGAAAGCGTGTAATACAGAGGCATTTTTGGGACATTGGACTTGTCCTGCAAGACATTATAGTGATGTACACAGTACATTGTATATTTTGTCATAGCCTACAAAATTGTGCAAGACAGGGTGCAAACTATAATGTAAACTGTAATCCATAGTTACTAGCAGTATTTCAATATGCATTTATCAATTGTAACAAATGTACCACACTAATGAGGTTGTTGATGTGGGAAAGTGTGAGAGGGGGAGGGAGTGAAGCATGTGGGAATCCCTCATATTTTTTATGTAACATTTATGCAATCTAAACTTCTTTGAAAATAAAAAAAAAATTATAAAACAGAAAAGCAAAGATTTACCACTATAGCTAAGTAATATGGTTTAAAGTCAGGATATGAGAGTTCTCCAACTTTGTTCTATTTTTAAGAACTTCATGGCTATTCGGAGCCCTTTACCTTTCCAAAGAAATTTGATAATTGGTTTGTCCATTTCTGAAAAAGGCTGTTGGGATTTTTATTGGGATTGTGACAAATCTGTAAATCAGTTTGGGTAGAATCGACATCTTAATGATATTTAGTCTTCCAATTCATGTACACAGAATGTCCATCCATTTATTTCAGTCTTCTTCAGTTTCTTTTAGCAATGTTTTATAGTTTTCAGAATGCAGGTCCTTTATGCCCTACGTTACGTTTATTCCTAAATATTTGATTATTATAGTTGCTATTATAAACGTAACTTTTCCTACCCAGGAAAAGGGAAGAAGCTGCCACAGATGACAGGAGAACTGACTCTGAAAAAGTTTGAATTACAAGGCTCTTAGCCTACAGGAAGGAAGTTCAATCACATTGATCCAGACTGTGTTGCAACACATTCTGAAACAAGGCACTGAACTGAGGGCTGTCAAAGACCACCACCTACTGGCAGACCAAGGAAGTGCAAGTGAAAAAAATAAATCATGTTTTCTGAACACATAACCAGCTCTCAGCTGTTTAAAATTTAACTTGTAAATTTTTTATTTACAAAAAAGATCACGTATGAAGACTATATACCCAAATGCCATCTGATTATAAATAAAATATTAATTCTGCCCTTTAAAAAAAAAAAATTAGAAGCATTCAACAGCAGATTCAAAATGATGGAAGAATGAAAAAGTGATACTGAAGACAGAACAGCTGAAACTGAAGAGACAAAAGGATGGAAAAACTTGAGCAGGGGCTCAGAGAGTTGAATGACAACATGAAACTCAACAACATACATGTCATGGGAGGTCTAGAAGGAAAAGAGAAGGGAAAGGGGGCAGAAAGAGTATTTGAGGAAATAATATCTGAAAATTTCCGAACTCACACGAAAGAAACGAATTTATATGTCCAAGAAGCGCACCACACCCAATCATAATAAACCCGAACAGAATTACTCCAAGACACACACTACTCAGAAAGGCAAATCAGAGATAAAGAGAAAATTCTCAGAGCAGCAAAGGAGAAGCAAACCATCACATACAAGGGAAACCTGATAAAACGTAGTATGGATTTCTCATCAGAAACCATGGAGGCAAGAAGACAGTGGTATGATACAATTATGATACTGAATGAGAAAAACTGCCAGCCAAGAATTCTTTATACAGCTATATTGTCCTTCAAATAGGAAGGTGAATATAAAATATTCACAAACAAACTGAAAATTAAGAGAGTTTGTAAAAAAGAACATACCTTTGCAGGAAATATTAAAAGAAGCCTCAGAACCTGAAATAAAAAGACAGGAGAGAGAGGCCTAGAGGGGAATATAGAAGAAAGAATCGCAGAAAGGATGACCAAAAGAGTAAAAAGACGGACGAAAACATGATATGACGTGAAAACCAAAGGAAAAAATGGTGGAAGTAAATAATGCATTTATAGTAATATCACTGAATGTGAATGGATTAAAATCCCCAATCAAAAGATACAGGCTAACAGAATGGATTAAAAAAAAACATAAGCCATCCATATACTGCTTACAAGAAACTCACCTTAGACCTAGGGATACAAATCAGATGAAAGCGAAAGGCTGGGGGAAAAAACACTGGAAACAAATAGTAACCAAAAAGAACAGGGGTAGCTATACTAATATTGGAAAAACAGACTTTAAATGCAAAAAAGTTATTAAGAGATACAGAAGGCCATTATATATTTTAAAAGGGGGCAATCCACAAGAAAGAAATAATAGTCATAAACATCTATGTACCTAACCAGGGTGCCCCAAAATATGGGAAAACTGAAGGAAGAAATAGACATCTCTACAATAATCACTGGAAACTTCAACACCCCATTCACATCATTAGCTAGAACTAGACAGAAGATCAACAAGAAAACAGGGACCTTGAACAATATGATAAACAAGTTAGATCTAACAGACATATAGAGAACACTGCATCCAATCTCAGCAGGTTATACATTCTTCTCAAGTGCCCATGGATCTTTCTCCAGGATAGACAACATATTAGGGCACAATGCAACTCTCAATAAATATAAAAAGATTGAAATGATACAAAGCACCTTCTCAGATCATAATAGAATGAAACTGGAAATCAATAAGACAGGAAAAAATAAATTCACAGATGTGTGGAGGCTTAAAAACACATTCCTAAATAATCAGTGGGTCAAAGAGGAAATAGCAAGTGAAATCAGTAAATGTATTGAGACAAACGAAAACAAGAATACAACAAAATCAAAACTTATGGGATACAGCAAAGGCAGTCTTGAGAGGGAAATTTATAGCCTTAAATGCCTATATTAAAAAAGAAAGAAGTGCTATAATCAAAGTTTTAACCAAACAACTAGAGAAACTATAAAAAGAACAGCACACCAATCCCAAAGCAAGCAGAAAGAAGGAAATAATAAAGATTAGAGCTGAAATAAATGAAATTGAGAACAAAAAAAGAGAAAAATCAACAAAACCAAAAGCTGGTTCATTGAGAAGATCAACAAAATAGACAAACCTCTAGCTAGACTAACAAAGAAAAAATGAGAGATAATGCAAATAAATACAATCAGAAATGAAACGGGGGAATTTACGACTGACCCCAGAGAAATAAAAAAGATCATAAGAGGAAATTATGAGAAACTGTATGCCAACAAACAAGACAACATAGATGAAATGGGCAAATTCCTAGAAATGCACAAACAACATACACACTGATGCTACAAAAAATACAAGCACTTAAAACCAATCACATTTAAAGAGATTGAATCTGTCATCAAAAATCTCCCAGCAAAGTCCAGGACAAGATGGCTTCACAGGTGAACGCTACCAAGAATTTCGAAAAGAATTAACACCAATCCTGTTTAAACTCTTCCATAATATTAAAGAGGAGGGAAAATTACCTAACATTGAAAATATGACTAAAGAGATAAAGGATATTAAGAAAACACTGGGTAAGTATAAAGAACAATCTGAAAGTCTGCAAAGAAAAGTAACATAACTTATGGGAATGAAAGACACAATGGATTAGATTAAAAATACATTAGAGTCATATAAGTGCAGATCTGAACTGCCTGAAGACAGAATTAGTGATTTTGAAGATAGAACATCTGAACTGGAAAGGACAGGAGAACAGAAAGAGAAAGGAATGGAAAAAATGGAACAGTTTCAGGTAATTGAATGACAACGCAAAACACAAAAACATAGACATTATCAGCGTCCCAGAAGGAGGAAAAAAATGGAAAACAGGCAGAAAGCATATTTGAGAGACTTCCAGGAAGATGGCAGACTAGTAAGACACGGGAATTCTCTTCTCCAGAAAAACAGCTAGAGGACAAGCTGAAACAGCCCCGAAAAAGATCTTCTAGGGTTTAGGACAGCAGATGAAGGCTGCAAACCACCCAGAAGAGAGAGAGACAGAAGAGGGAAATGGCGACTACAGAACTGGACTGATTGTTGAGGATTCAGAAGGGCGTGGAAATATGTCCGAGCTGGGAAAAGGGGGGCGCTACGAGAGAAGTCTGGAGAACTATCTCAGAAAGTTTGAATCACAGGTCTCCTAGCCCCCAGACAGGAAGCTCTATCACATTGATCTGGTCTGTGTCACAACAAATACGCTCCGACCAGGCATTGAATTGAGAGCTGCCAACAAGCGCCATCTCCTGGCATACCAAGGAAGTGCACATAAGAAAATTAATAAGTAAGAGGGGCTTTTCCTGGCCTCTATAACCTCCCTGCCCAAGGCCCTAGAAAACGACTCTACAACCAATTACTGGGTCCAGTGCCCAGTTTTGAGCAACCAGCAGAACAATCCTAACAATCAAGTTAGAGCCAAAAATGAAAGAGTGGTGGTAACTCACAGCCTCCTGCCACTAAAACCCCATAAAAGAGAAAGATAGAGCATCTAAATAAAATACAAACTAACCAGATGCCTAAGCACCAGCAAAAAATTATGGGCCATACTAAGAAAATAGAAGACATGGCCCAAGAAAAGGAATACAGGAGACTTCCGGGAAGATGGCGGACTAGTAAGACACAAGAATCCCTTCTCCAGAAAAATAACTACAGGACAAGCTGAACAGCCCCGAAAAAGATCTTCTAGGGTTTAGGTCACCAGGTGAAGGCTACACACAACCCAGAAGAGAGAGAGACAGAAGAGAGAAATGGCGACTACAGAACTGTGAGTTGCAAGTAGCAGCTTCTGCTGCTGCCGGCACCCTCCCCCACACTCTTCAGAATTCTCGGACCCCTGGGCCTGCGACCACAGACCAAAGGGGGCTTCAGGGATCTGCCACTCCCGGAAAGGGGAGAGAGAGGGACACAGCCTTAGGCTGACTCAGGTTTGGACCTGAAATTTGGGCTGCAGAGCCCCACAGACCCTTGCACACGGCGGTTTGCCCTGGGAGCCCGGAAAGGACTAGAGAAATCCGATCCTCGCAAACTCCCTCTCTTCTAGCCTGGACTGATTGTTGGGGACGCCACGGGAGAGGGGAGAGAGAGGCTGGGGCTGACCCTGCTTTGGACTCCCAGGTTTGGTCTGCCCTGTCCCGAGAGCCCTTCCAGGCTGGGCGGGGCTGCGATATGGTTTGCCTTGGAGCTTGCAAGGGGCGAAAGATATACAAACCTCCCAATCTCATCCTCTACTAACAGGGACTGATTGTTGAGGATTCAGAAGGGAGTGGAAGTGTTTCCTGGCTGGGAAGAGGGGGGCGCTGCAAGAGAGGTCTGGAGGACTGTCTCGGAAAGTTTGAATCGCAGGGCTCCTGGCCCCCGGACGGAAAGCTCTGTCACGTTGATCTGGTCTGTGTCACAACAAATACGCTCCGACCAGGCATTGAATTGAGAACAGCCAACAAGCGCCATCTCCTGGCAGACCAAGGAAGTACACATAAGAAAATTAATAGTAAGAGAGTCTTTTCCTGGCCTCTATAGCCTCCCTGCCCAAGGTCCTAGGAAACGAATCTACAACCAATTACTAGGTCCAGTGCCCAGTTTTGAGCAACCAACAGAACACTCCTAACAATCAAGGTTGAGCCAAAAATCAAAGAGCGGTGGTAACTCACAGCCGCCTGCCACTAAAACCCCATAAAAGAAAAAGTGATAGAGCACCTAAGTAAAATACAAACTAACCAGATGCCTAAGCACCAACAAAAAATTACGGGCCATACTAAGAAAATAGAAGACATGGCCCAAGAAAAGGAATACAGCAAAGTCCCACAAGAGATGCAGAATTTGAGAGAACTAATAAGTAAGATGAGCACACATTTCCAAAATCAAATTAATGAGATGAAAGAGAATATAGTTAAAGAGATCAATGACATCAAGAAGTCATTGCGCGAACGTAAAGAAGAATTTGAAATCATGAACAGAAAAGTAACGGAGTTCATGGGAATGAAAGATACAATAGGTGAAGTAAAAAATACTTCATACAAAAGCAGACTCGAAATGATAGAAGAAAGAATAAGTGATACTGAAGACAGAGCAGCTAAAATTGAAGAGAGAAAAGAATGGAAAAAACTGAGCAGGGGCTCAGAGAGTTGAATGACAACACAAAACGCAAGAACATACGTGTCATTGTAGTTCCAGAAGGAGAAGAGAAAGGAAAAGGGGCAGAAAGAGTATTTGAGGAAATAATAGCTGAATATTTCCCAACTCTCACGAAAGAAATGAACTTTCATGTCCAAGAAGCACACCGTACCCCAATAAGAATGAATCCAAATAGACCTACACCAAGACACATATTATTCAGAATGTCAAATGTAAAAGATAAAGAGAAAATGCTCAGAGCAGCAAGAGAGAAGCAAAGGATCACGTACAAAGGACGTCCAGTAAGACTTTGTGCAGATTTCTCTTGAGAAACCATGAAGGCGAGAAGACAGTGGTATGATATAATTAGAAAACTGAAAGAGAAAAACTGCCAGCCGAGAATTCTTTACCCAGCAAAACTGTCCTTCAAATATGAAGGTGAATATAAAGTATTCACAAACAAACAGAAACTAAGAGTGTTTGCAAAAAAGAATCCACTTTTGCAGGAAATATTAAAGGAAGCCTTAGAACCTGAAAGAAAAAAGACAGGAGAGAGAGTCTTGGAGGAGAGTATAGAAGAAAGAAAAGCAGAAAGGATAACCAAAAGAGTAAAAGGAAAGACAAAAATAAGATGACATATGAAAACCAAAGAATAAAATGGAGGAAATAAATAGTGCATTTTCAGTAATATCATTGAATGTGAATGGATTAAATTCCCCAATCAAAAGATACAGGCTGACAGAATGGATAAAAAAACATGAGCCATCCATATGCTGCTTACAAGAAACTCATCTCAGACACAAGGATACAAGCCAGCTGAAAGTAAAAGGTTGGAAAAGGATACTCCATGCGAATAGTAAACAGAAAAGAGAGGGGTAGCTATACTAATATCAGACGAAACAGACTTCAAATGCAAAAAAGTGATAAGAGATGCGGAAGGCCATTGCATATTAATAAAAGGGACAATCCTCCAGGAAGATATAACAGTCATAAATATCTATGCACCTAACCAGGGTGCCCCAAAATATATGAGACAAACTCTGGCAAAACTGAAGGGAGAAATAGACATTTCTACAATAATCGTTGGGGACTTCAACACCCCTCTCACATCATTAGATAGAACAACTAGACAGAAGATCAACAAGGAAACAGAGAACTTGAACAATATGATAAACAAGTTAGACCTAACAGACATATACAGAACACTGCATCCAAACTCAGCGGATTATACATTCTTCTCAAGTGCCCATGGATCTTTCTCCAGGATAGACCACATGTTAGGTCACAATACAGCTCTCAATAAATATAAAAAGATTGAAATTTTACAAAGCACCTTCTCAGATCATAATAGAATGAAACTAGAAATCAATAACAGACAGGAAAAAAGGAAATTTGCAAATGTGTGGAGACTGAACAACACACTCCTAAATATTCAGTGGGCCAAAGAAGAAAATTGCAAGTGAAATCAGTAAATATATTGAGACAAATGAAAATGAGAACACAATGTATCAAAACATATGGGATACAGCAAAGGCAGAGGGAAATTTATAGCCCTAAATACCTATATTAAGAAAAAAGAAAGAGCTAAACTCAAAGATTTAACTGAACAACTTGAGAAACTAGAAAAAGAACAGCAAACCAATCCCAAAGCAAAAAGAAGGAAAGAAATTATAAAGATTAGAGCAGAAATAAATGAAAATGAGATCAAAAAGCAATAGAGAAAATCAACAAAACCAAAAGCTGGTTCTTTGAGAAGATCAATAAAATTCACAAACCCCTCGCTAGACTAACAAAGAAAAAAAGAGAGAAGATGCAAATAAATACAATCAGAAATGAAAGGGGGACAATTACAAATGACCTCACAGAAATAAAAAGAATCATAAGAGGATATTATGAGAAACTATATGCTAACAAACTAGGCAACCTGGATGAAATGGACAAATTTCTAGAAACTCATAACCAACCTACACTGACACAATAAGAAATACAAGAACTTACCAAAACAATCACAATTAAGGAGATTGAATCTGTCATCAAAAATCTCCCAGCAAAGATAAGTCCAGGACCAGATGGCTTCACAGGTGAGTTCTACCAACAAGCATTTCTAAAAGAATTAACACCAATCCTGTTTAAACTCTTCCAAAAAATCGAAGAGGAGGGAAAATTACCCAACACATTTTATGAAGCCAACATCACCCTAATACCAAAGCCAGATAAAGATTCCAGAAGAAAAGAAAGTTACAGACCAAACTCTCTCATGAACATAGATGCAAAAATTCTCAACAAAATACTTGCAAATCGAATCCAACAGCATATCAAAAGACTTATACATCACGACCAAGTGGGATTTATTCCTGGCATGCAAGGCTGGTTCAACATAAGAAAATCAATCAATGTAATACACCACATTAACAAATTGAAGGAAAAAAACCACATGATCATCTCAATAGATGCAGAAAAGGCATTCGACAAAATCCAACATCCTTTTTTGATAAAAATACTTCAAAAGATAGCAATAAAAGGAAAATTCCTCAATATGATAAAAGGCATATATGAAAAACCCACAGCCAACATCATACTCAATGGGGAAAGGTTGAAAGCTTTCCCCCTAAAATCAGGAACAAGACAAGGATGCCCACTGTCACCACTGTTATTCAACATTGTACTAGAAGTTCTACCAAGGGCAATTAGACAAGACAAAAAAATTAAAGGCGTCCAAATAGAAAAAGAAGTAAAACTCTCAATGTTTGTGGATGACATGATCCTGTATTTAGAAAATCCTGAAGTATCCACAACAAAGCTACTTGAACAAATAAATGAGTTCAGCAAACTGGCAGGATATAAGATCAACATGCAAAATCAGAAATGTTTTTGTACACTAGTACTAAACAATCTGAGGAGGAAATCAGGAGGAAATTTCCATTTTCAATAGCAACAAAAAGACTCAAATATCTAGGAGTTAATTTAACCAAGGAAGTACAGGACCTATATGCAGAAAACTACAAAACAATGCTAAAAGAAATTTTAAAAGACCTAAACAAATGGAAAGACATTCCGTGTTCATGGATTGGAAGAATAAATATCGTGAAGATGTCAATCTTGCCCAAACTGATTTATAGATTCAATGCAATACCAATCAAATTCCCAACAGCTTACTTTACAGAATTAGAGAAGGCAATTACCAAATTCATCTGGAAGGGTAAGTGCACCCGAATAGCCAAAAGCATTCTTAAAAAGAAGAGTAATGTGGGAGGAATTTCGCTGCCTGATCTTGAAACATATTACAAAGCTACAGTGGTCAAAACAGCATGGTATTGGGAAGCGGCTGTGGCTCAATCAGTAGGGCTCCCGTTTACCATATGGGAAGCCCCGGGTTCGATTCCCAGGGCCTCCTGGTGAAGGCAAACCCGCCCGCACGGCGTGGTTAGCTGACCCAGTGAGCACAAGCAGCAAGGGGGACATAAATGAATAAATAAATGAAAATCTTTAAAAAAAAAAAAAAAAAAAAACAGCATGGTACTGGCATAAAGGTAGACATATCGATCAGTGAAATAGAATTGAGAATCCAGAAATAAACCCTCACCTATACAGTCAACTGGTTTTTGACAAACCTACCAAGCCCACGCTGATGGGAAAAAAGTCTCTTCAACAAATGGTGTTGGGAGAACTGGATATCTATAACCAAAAGAATGAAAGAGGACCCTATCTAAACCCCTATTCAAGAATCAACTCAAAATGGATCAAAGATCTAAATATAAAAGCCAGGACCATAAAACTACTAGAAGAAACTGCAGGGAAACATCTTCAAGACCTTGTAGTAGGTGGTGGTTTCTTGGACTTCACACCCAAAGCACGTGCAACAAAAGAAAAAGTAGATAAATGGGACCTCCTCAAAATTAAGCACTTTTGCACCTCACAGGACTTTGTCAGAAGGGTGACAAGGCAGCCAACTCAATGGGAAAAAATATTTGGAAATCACATATCTGATAAGGGTTTAATATCCAGGATATATAAAGAGATGTTACAACTCAACAATAAAAAGACAAATGACCCAATTAAAAAATGGGCCAAATACTTGAATAGACATTTCTCCGAAGAAGAAATACAAATGGCAAAAAAACACATCAAGAAATGCTCAACATCACTCATGATTAGGGAAATGCAAATCAAAACTACAATGAGATATCATTTCACACCTATCAGAATGGCCACGATTAAAAAGACAGAGAACTACAAGTGTTGGAGAGGATGTGGAGAGATAGGAACACTTCTTCACTGTTGGTGGGAATGCAGGATGGTACAACCACTATGGAGAACTGTTTGGCAGTTCCTAAAGAAGTTGAATATAGACTTGCCGTGTGACCCTGCAATACCACTACTGGGTATATACCCAGAAGAACTGAGAGCAGTGACACGAACAGACATCTGTACACCGATGTTCATAGCCACATTAGTCACCATTGCCAAAAGTTGGAAACAACCCAGGTGTCCATCAACAGATGAATGGATAAACAAACTGTGGTCTATTCACACGATGGAATATTATGCAGCTGTAAGAAGAAATGAAGTCATAAAGCATATGGCAACATGGATGAACCTGGAGGACATTATGTTGAGTGAAACAAGCCAGACAAAAAAGGACAAACACTGTATGAATGCATTACTATGAATCAAATATATTGTGTAAAATATTGTTTGATTCACACACAAAAAAAAAAATTTACATTTATCCATTACATTTAATTGAGAAATGTATATATTTATTCACATGTGTTTACTTTTTAGTTTTTAATTGCTTGTGTTTTCAATTATTAAATGTACAAAATAAAGTTAAAAAAAAAAAAAAGAAAGCATATTTGAGGTAATAATGACTGAAAATTTTCCTACCCTTAAGAAAGACATAAATATAAATATCCAAGGACAAGGCAGCCCAAACAGAATAAAAACGTAAAGAACTACATCGAGAAACCTATTGTTCAAAATGACAAATATCAGAGATAAAGTGAAGATTTTGAAAACAGCAAGAGAAAAGCCCTGTGGATATTCTCGCTGTCCTGATTTTGTGATAATCAGGGTAGGCTAAACATTCGCTATATTAGAAACCATTCATGTGTCCCCAAACCTAGTGTTTCTCCCTAGGTCTGGTTTTCAGAATGCTGGTGATAAACTAAGCCTGATTTATTATATGACTATCCTGTATGGGAAAAGACTGTAACTTCGGATATCTCTGGTCAACCTTAAGAGATATAGCAGGGGGACAGATGTGGATCGGGTGATTGGGTGTCCATCTCCCATATGGAAGAACCTGAGTTCAATCCCTGGGACTTTTCAGTAAAAATTTTAAAAAGGAAAATATAGAAGGCGCATGGGCAACCAGGCCCTGTGTGCGGGTGAGCAAGCCACACAGAAAGATGATGTAACAGCAGAGTGATGCAAGGGAGAGCCAAGACAAGCCACACCGAAAAAAGAGGAACTAAGGTGGCGCAGGTGGTAGGACGCCTGTCTCCCACATCGGAGATTGCGAGGCTCAAATCCCAGTGAAGACAGGAGGAGAAGGATGAGAAGAGAGGGCAGGAAATGGACACAGAGAGTTGACCAGCGAATGAACACAGAAACAGCAAAAATGGTGTGGGAGGGTAAAAATGAATAAAAGTAAATAAATAAATCCTTAAAATGTATAGGGGAGGAAGATATGGACTACAGTTAGTAGTAATAATTTGACAATGCTCTTTCATGATTTATTAACAAATGTTTCACAACAATGCAGGGTGTTTGTGGGGGGTGATGTGTGGGAGCCCTGTATGATGTTATGCATGTTTGTTTTTTAATTCACGATGTTTACTGAACACTTATAGTTTATGTATGTTCATGTATGAATGATATACTTCAATAAATTGTTTAAAAAAAAAGAGAGAGAGGAAAGCAAAGCATCACATACAAGGGAAACTCGATAAAATTAAGTTCTGACCTCTCATCAGAAACCGAGGAGGAGAGAAAAAAGTGGTATGATGTAAAATGCCAAGAATTCTATATTGGGCAATTTTCATTCAAAAATGAAAAGCAGTTCAAACACTTCACAGACAAACAAAAATTGATAGAATATGTTGCCAAAAGACCAGAATTACAAGAGAGTGCTTATTCTACGAAGCCAACATCACCCTAACACCAAAATCAGATAAACATACTACGAAAAAAGAATATTACATACCACTATCTCTAATGAATATGAATGTAAAAATCCTCAACAAAATACTTGCAAACAGATACCAAAAGCATATTTAAAAGAATTATATATCATAATCAAGTGGGTTTTATCCCAGGTATGCAAGAGTGGTTCAACACAAGAAAATCAATTAGTATAATAAACCACATTGATAAATTAAAGAAAAATCACATGATCCTCTCAATGGATGCAGAAAAGGCATTTGACAAAATACTTGCACCCTTTCTTGATAAAAACACTCCAAAAGATAGGAATAGCGGGAAGCTTTCTCAATATGGTAAAGTACATATATGAAAAACCTACAGCTAGCATTGTACTCAATGGTGAAAGACTGAAAGCTTTCCCGCTTAGATCAGGGACAAGACAAAGATGCCCACTGTCACCATTATTATTCAATATTGTGCTAGAAGTTCTAGCTAGAGCAATTAGGCTAGACAAAGAAATAAAAGGCACCAAAATAGGAAAGGAAGAAGTAAAACTTTCACTATTCACTGATGACATGATTCTTTATCTAGAAAACCCTAAAAAGTCCACAAAAACGCTACTAGAATAGACGAGTTCAGCAAAGTGGCGAGATACAAGGTTAATGTGCAAAAATCAATAGAGTTTCTATACACTACTGATGTGCAATCTGAGGACGAAATCGGAAAAAAAACTCCAGTTTTAATAGTGACTATAATAATCAGATATTTAGTAATAAATTTAACCACGGACATAAAACACCTGTATTCAGAAAACTACAAAAAATTGATAAAAGAAACTGAAGACTTAAACAAATGGAAGGGCATTCCGTGTTCATGGATTGGAAGACTAAATATCTTTAACATGTCAATTCTACCCAAATTAATTTACAAATTCAATGCAATCCCAATAAAAATCTAAAAGTAAGTCGGGAGGTCATTCCAGAGGTTATGCCTATGCCTCAGCAGGATCTCACTGACTGTCAAAGTAGATACTACTCCAAATAGTGGGACTCCTGAGGGCTCTGGAGACATTAAAACACCATAGTCAGGGCAGATAGCTCAGGAGTTTGGTGCCTTGCCAGTGGGCCCTACTTTGGAATTTATGCTCCCCAGTGTGACAGAGTTGGGCTCAGTTGTGGTTTCCCTACACATGGCTCTTCTGTCCTTCTACTTGAACCTATAATTAGTACTAGAGTTGGTAGGTGTACGCCCAAAAGACTTCAATCTCTGAACTGTCCATGTGCCAGCTGGGCCCTGAAAATCAACGAGTTGCAACACCTACTCTCCAGTTCATTAGTCTCACCCAGGAAACTAACAAGGAAATGATGATGGACAACTACCATACCAAGGAACTGAGAGAGACTATAACTGCACGCAAGAGAGCGCCATCCATTGGCCCTATGGGATTGCAGCTCTCTCTCAATTAAAGGTGGAGTGGGCATCACCATCCCAGAATCCTCAGGATTGGGGAATGAGCCATAGACTAAAGTAGACTTACTAGTATTCCACTATAGACTTGAACCTACAGAATTGGGTGAGAGGGTGTAAATTACAATGTAAACTTTAATCCACAATTAGTGGTAATGCTCCAAATTCTGTTCATCACTTGCAATGAATGTACCTCACCAATGAAGGATGTTGCTAACATGGGAAAATGGGGGATGTGTGGGGAGCAGGTCACATGGGAATCCCCTATATTTTTTATGTAACATTTACGTTATCTAAGTATCTTTATAAATTAAAATAAATTTTTTTTTTAAAAAACAGCATGGTACTGGCATAAATATAGGCACATCGATCAGTGGAAAAGAATTGAGAATCCAGAAATAAACCCTCACCTATATAGTCAACTAGTTTTTGACAAACCTACCAAGTCCATGTTAACGGGACAAAACAGTCTCTTCAACAAATGGTGCTGGAAGAACTGGATATCTATAACCGAAAGAATGAAAGAGGACCCCTATCTCACTCCCTATAAAAGAATCAACTCAAAATGGATCAGAGATTTAAGTATAAAAGCCACAACCATAAAACTACTAGAAGAAAATGTAGGGAAACATCTTCAAGACCTTGTAGAAGGTGGCAGTTTTTTTGACCTTACACCCAAAGCACGTGCAACAAAAGAAAAAATAGATAAATGGGACCTCCTCAAAATTAAACACTTTTGCACCTCACAGGACTTTGTCAAAAGGGTGAAAAGGCAACCAACTCAATGGGAGAAAATATTTGGAAATCACATATCCGATAAGGGTTTAATATCCAGGATATACAAAGAAATGTCACAACTCAACAATAAAAAGACAAACAACCCAGTTAAAAAATGGACAAAAGACTTGAATAGACATTTGTCCAAAGAAGAAATACAAATGGCAAAAAAAACATGAAAAAATGTTCAACAACACTGATGATTAAGGAAATACAAATCTAAACTACAATGAGATATCATTTCACACCTATCAGAATGGCCACTATTAAAAAGACAAAGAACTACAAGTGTTGGAGAGGATGTGGAGAGATAGGAACACTTATTCACTGTTGGTGGGAATGCAGAATCGGAGAGCCACTGTGGAGGACTGTTTGGCAGTTCCTAATGAAGTTGAATATAGACTTGCCATGTGATCCTGTAATAAATACCACTACGGGTATATATCCAGAAGAACTGAGAGCAGTGACATGAACAGACATCTGCACACTGATGTTCATAGCGACATTATTCACCATTGCCAAAAGTTGGAAACAACCAAGGTGTCCATCAACCGATGAATAAACTGTGGTGTATTCATATAATGAACTAATATGCAGCTGTTAAGAAGAAATGAAGTCATAAAGCATATGACATGGATGAACCTGGAGGACATTATGTTGAGCAAAGCAAGCCAGACACAAAAGGACAAATACTGTAGGATTGCATTACTATGAACCAAATATATTGCGTAACATATTGTATGATTCAAAGAAAAAAATTTATACATATCCAGTACATTTAATTGAGAAATGTATGTTTTTATTCAACTGTGCTTTCTTTTTATTTTTTAATTATTGTTTATATTTTCAATTATTAAATGTACAAAATAAAGTCAAAAAATGTATAGTAAAAGTTATGAACTTACAAAATAAGCATGCATAACATCATACCGGGGTCCCATAAATCACCCTTCCACCACCACCTTGCATTGTTGTGATCCATTTGGTACAAACTATGCAAGTGCATCATCAAAATACACCACTAACTATAGTCCATATCCTATCCTACACCCAATGCATTCCTCCCCCAACCCACCCCATTTTTTAAAATATATTTTTATTACAGAGGTGGTGAACTTACAAAACAATCACACACATGTGTAGAATTCTTTGGGAGGTTTTTGATAACCGTTTCAATCTCTTTACTTGTGATTGCTTTGTTGAGGTCTTCTATTTCTTCTAGGGTCAGTGTAGGTGGTTTGTGTGCTTCTAGGCATTTGTTCATTTCCTCTACGTTGTCTAGTTTTTAAATCTTTAGAAATGAATAGAAATGGTGAAAGCATACCATTGTGTATATAACTAGCAGAGCTATTATATGGGTGTGACAGTGGCTGAAAGGTTAACTCTAAGGTCATGTACAATACTAGAAGGAAAGCTAAAAAATGTAACATGGGACTGTATAAGATAGCACAATCTTATATAAAACACAAATATGGGTGATATTGCATATATAAAAGTGTTTCTACAAAATATAAATACAAATATACTAGAGAGAAGGAAAAAGAATAGCAACTATGTACAGCAGGAAGCATAGAGAGATTGAAAGGTGAGTTCTGTTGGCTTGTTTTTTGTTCTTTATTATTATTATTATTGGAATAATGAGAGTGCTCTAAGAATGATTGAAGTGATAACGCACAAATATGTAATTAAACTGAATACCATTGGGAAACGGATGTGGCTCAAGAGGTTCGGCGTCCGTCTACCATATGGAGGGACCGGGGTTCGATCCCCGGTACCTCCTGGTAAAAAAAATAAATAAATAAACTGAATACCATTGATTGTACACTGTGAATGGATTTATGCTTTATTAATATGTATCAATAAAATTGATTTGTTAAAAAAAAAAACACCACTTGAAAGAGGTTGAATGGATGCCAATTGCCACTGACCACGTACACCACTTGAAAATAGACGTTACCTGTATCACAAGAGAACAATGATTTCTTCTGTGTATGTCTCCTTAGTGATAGCTAGGTTCAAGCTAATTTGTTCAAATGTATAAAATCATAGATCTAGGCTTCATTTATATGTCCTTAAATACAATTCACACTAACCATGTACACATAAAATACAATACCAATAAAAATGTCATCTTAGTTTAAACAAAAAAAGCAAAGGTTTACTTTTTAATAGAGCTAGTTAAAAATGGGGAACTGCAGACCAATTTCTCATATGAATATAAATGCAAAAATCCTCACCAAATATTTGCAAATAGAATCTAATAACACACTAAAAGAATTGTACACCATGATCAATTGCATTTTATCTCACATATGCAAGGGTATCTGACATTAACAAAATCAATTAATGTAATACACCACATTAACAAAAAGAAAGGAAAAAAACACATGATCACCTCATTTGACACAGAAAGGCATTTGAAAAAATCCAGCATCCTTTCTGATAAAAAACTTTTAAAAAACAGGAATAGAAGGAATCTTCTGCAACATGATAAAGGGCATACATGAAAAAAATGTGAGCTAATATTATACTCAGTAGTGAAAGACTGAAAGCTTTCCCACTATGATCTGGAATAATACAAGGATGCCCACTGTCACCACTATTACTCAACATTGTACTGGAAGTTATAGCCAGAGCATTTAGGCAAGAAAAAGAAATAAAAGGCATCCAAATTGGAAAGGAAGAAGTAAAATTTTCACTACTTGCAGATGATATGATTATATATAGTAAGTCCTGAAAAATCTACAACAAGGCTAGTAGAGCTAATATACAAACTCAGCAAAGGGGGAGCAGACTAAAAGATCAACACACAAATATCAGTAATGTTTCTATACAATAGTAATGAGCAGTATCAGAAGGAAATCAGGAAAAATTTCCATTTACAATAGCAACTAAAAGAATCAATTACCTAGGAATAAATTTAAACAAGGATAAAAAGGACTTATAAATGGAAAACTAAAAAATTTTGCTACAAGAAATCAAAGATCTAAATAAATGGAAGGACATTCCATGCTCATGAAATAAAAGACTAAAAATTATGAAGATGTCAATTATACCCAAAATGATTTACACATCAACACAATCCCAATCAAAACCCCATCAGTCAACTTTGCAAAAATGGACAAGCAAATCATCAAACTTATTTTGAAGGCTCAGGGGATCCGAACAGCTAAAACCATCTTGAAAAAGAAGAACAAAGTTAGAGAACTCACACTTCCTAACTTTAAAGCTTATTACAAAACCACAGTGGTCAAAACAACATGGTACTTGGGGAGCAAATGTGGCTCAAGCAGTTGAGCACCTGCTTCCCACACGGGAGGGTCCTGGGTTCAGTTTCCTGTGCCTCCTAGAAAACGTAAAAAAACAACAAGCAAAACAAACAAAATAACCAACTCAGGGAAGCCAACGTGGCTCAGTGGTTGAGCACCAGCTTCACACATACAAGGTACAGGGTTCAATCCCCAGGCCCCAGTACCTGAAAAACAACAACAACATGGTACTGGCACAAGGGTAGACGTATACACCAATGTAACTGAACTGAGAGTTCAGAAATAATCCACCATATTAATGGCCAACAGGGACTGAACTGTTAGGTGCCTGTGGGTCCAACCCATTAAGAGAGGAGGTGGCTGGTGTTTCTTCAGCCTCACCGATCAATGGCAGGCACTTTTGGTCTACATGGACTGAACTGTTGAGCGTTGGTGGTTCCACGCCCACCCCCTAAAGAGTAGAAGGGACAATACTCCCTCAGCCTCTCAGGGCAACTGCAGGTGCATTTGGACCACATGGATTAGATTGTTGGATACTCTAGACGGGCCATCATCCCCACCCCTGTCAGGGAGGGAGAGGACTGGTGCTACATCAGTCTACCTGGGAAATTACGATCATTTTGGACCCGCATGGTATAGACTGCTGTCCTCACCTGCAGCTCCATCCATGCCCCAGACAGGGGGAGGAAGGGAAAAGAAACTTCATCAATATCTCCAGGCAATTACAGATAGTCTTGGCTTGCACGACTTGGATTATTACATACAGCAGTGGCTCTGTCCCTACTCCTGGCAGAGGAGAAAGGCGAGAGAAGCTTAATCAGTTCCTGGGGCAACACGGGCATCTTGAGCTTCCACAGCTTACAGTACCAACTACATCCTCGGCTCTACTACACAACCAGCAATGGAGAAAGAGCAAGAAAGCCCTAAAATAGAGAAACGGCGCCCATAATAAATACATCTAGTAAGCCAGGTGCCAAGACACCAACAAAAAATTACAATCTGTACCAAGAAAGAGGACGATATGGCCCAGTCAGAGGAACAAGATAAGCCTGCAGATGACCTAAAGGAGTTGAGAAAACTAATCACAGATGTTCAAAAAAATCTCCTTAATAAATTCAATGAGATGGCTAAAGAGATTGAGGACATTAAGACGACCCTGGGAAATCTGAATATGGGTAAAATTGCATATATAAGACTATTTTTCTTTGACACTGAACAAATGTAGGTTAATATTATAAAATGGTATGGGAATATATCTCAATAAAACTGCTCAATAAGCAAATAAATAATTGTGCAAGAATAGCCAGAAACAGCAGCTATGTTCAGCACAGGATACAGAGAGATTGAGAGGTGAGGAATTTTCTTGTTTGTCTGTCTGTTTATTCTTTATTATTACTGAAATAATTAAAATGCCTTAATAATGATTGAAGTTATAAATGCACAACTATGTGATTATACCAATACCACTGACTGTACACTTTGAATAAATTGTATGCTTTATTAATGTGTATGAGGGCAGTGGATGTGGCTCAAGCACTTGAGCACCCAACCTCCCACATGGTAGGTCCCGGGATGGGTCCTGGTTCCTCCTAAAGGGAAAAAAAACAGGCAATGAAGAACAAAAAAAACAAGCAGACAGACAACAAGCACAAATGAGCAAACAGACAAGGGAGCCATCGGGGGGGGGGGGGGGAGATATGCATCAATAAAATTGATTTGTTTAAAATAAATAGATGACACTAGGTGAACACAAAGAATTTGAAAGCATACATAGAAAAAGAGATCTTATGGAAACGAAAGGCTCAATAAATGAAATTTAAAATATACTGGAGGCATATAACAGCAGATTTGAGGAAGCAAAAGGAAAGATCTGTGAACTTGATGACATGGCCTCTGAAAGTGAACATAGAAAAGAACAGATGGAGAAAAGAATGGATAAAATTGAACAGGGTCTCAGGGCACTAAATGACAGCAAGAGACAAGCAAACATACATGTCATGGAGTCCCAGAAGAGAAGGGAAAAGGGGCAAAAGGAACATTTGAAGAAATAATGGCATAAAACTTCCCAACCCTACTAAAGGACATAGATATACATGTCCAACAAGCACAACGTACTCCCATCTGAATAATTCAAATTAGAACAACTTCAAGACACTTACTAATCAGAATGTCAAATTCCAAAGAAAAAGAGAGAATACTGAGAGCAGCAAGAGGAAAGCTATGAAAGCTATGCATAACATATTAGGGATACACAATAAGATTAAGTGTCAATTACTCATCAGAAACCATGGAGGCAAGAAGGCATGATATATTTAAGATACTGCAAGAGGAAAATTGCCAGCCAAGAATCTTATATCCAGCAAGACTGTCTTTCAAAAATGAGGGCAAGTTTAGAAATATTCACAGATAAACAGAAACTGAGAGTTTATAACAAAGAGACCAGCTTTGCAGGAAATACTAAAGGGAGTGCTACAGCCTCAAAAGAAAGAACAGGAGAGAGGCTTGAAAGAGAATCTAGAAATGAAGACTGTATCAGTAATAGTAACTAAAAGTATAAAAAAAGTGGCAAAAATAAAACATGACAGATAAAACCCAAAGGTCAAAATAAAATTGAATTTTAAAAGGATTAAATTCCCCAATCAAAAGACACAGACTAGCGGAACAGATAAGAAAATATAAGCTATCTATATGCTGTCTACAAATGACTTACCTTAGACCCAAGGATACCAATAGACTGACAGTGAAAGCGTAGAAAAAGGTATTCCATGCATGCCATAACCAGAAAAAAGCTGGAGTAGCTGTACTTATATTGGAGGAAATGGACTTTAAAAGCAAAACTGTTATTAGAGACAAGAAAGGACATTATATATTAATAAAAGGGGCAATTCACCAGGAAGAAATAACAATCATAAATGTATATGCACCTAACCAGGATGCCGGGAGATATATGAGGCAAATACTGGCAAAACTGAAAAGAGAAATAGCTATCTCTACAGTAATAATTGGAGACTTCAATATACCACCCTCAGCATTGCATAGAACATCTGGGCAGAGGATCAATAAAGAAACAGAGAGCCTGAATAAGAAGATAAATGAATTAAACCTAATAGACATATACAGAATACTGTACCCCAAAACAGCAGGATATACATTATTTTCAAGTACACGTGGATCTTTCTCCAGGATAGACAATATGTTGGGTCACAAAGCAGATCTCAATGAATTCAACAAGATCGAAATTATACAAAGCACTTTCTCTGTTCATAATGGAATAAAGCTGGAAATCAATAAGAGGCGGAAAAAGGGAAAATTCACTAACATATGGAGATTAAACAATCAGTGGATCAATGAAGAAATCTTGAGAGAAATTTAAAAAGTATCGAAACAAATGAAAATGAGAACACAACATATCAGAACCTATGGGATGCAGCAAAGGCAGTGCTGAGAGGGAAATTTATAGACCCCAATGCTTACATTTAAAAAAGAGCTAAAATCAATGACTTAACTACACAACTGGAGGAACTAGAAAAACAGCAAACTAATCCCAAAGCAAGTAGAAGGAATGAAACAAAGATCAGAGCAGAAATAAATGAAAATTGAGATGAAAAAGGACAATAGAAAATAATAAAACCAAAACTTGGTTCTTCAAGATTAACAAATCGGGGGGGGGGGGCGGATGTGGCTCAAATGATTGGGCGTCCATCTCCTACATGGAGGGACCTGGGTTCGATCCCTGGGACCTCCCGGTAAAATAAAGAAAAATATAGAAGGCGCGTGCATGTGCTAGGACCCGCCGAGCCATGCAGCAAGATGACGACGTGATAGGGGAGTGACACAAGGGAGAGCCAAGATGAGAAGCACCGAGAAACCAGGAACTGAGGTGGCACAGGTGGCAGAACGCCTCCTTCCCACATCAGAGGTTCCCAGGATCGAATCCTAGTGAAGACAGGAGGAGAAGGATGAGGGGAGAGGGCAGGAAACAGACACAGAGAATTGCCCAGCGAATGCACACAAAACAGTAAAAACAGGGGGTGAAGGGGGGTTAAAATGGATAAAAAGTAAATAAATAAATCTTTAAAAAAAAAAAAAAAAAGATTAACAAACTCGACAAACCCTTAGCTAGACAAAGAAAAAAACAGAAAAGATGCAAATAAATGAAATAAAAAATGAAAATGGAGATATTACTACTGATCCCAGAGATATAAAAGAGGTCATAAGAGGATACTATGAACAACTCTACACCAACAAACTAGACAACGCAGATGGAACAGAAAAATTCCTAGGAACATATGAATAGCCTACACTGACCCTAGAATAAACAGAAGATCTTACCAAACCAATCACAAGTAATGAGATTGAAACAGTCATCAAACAGCTCTCCAAAACGAAAGCCCAGAACTAGATCGTTTCACAAGTTAGTTCTACCAAGCCTTCAAAGAAGATTTAATACCAATCATACTCAAGCTTTCCCAAAAAATTGAACAAGAACACTTACCACAGTCATTCTATGAAGCCAACATCACCCTAATACCAAAGCCAGATAAAGATATTACAAAAAAAAAAAATTACAGTGCCATTTCTCTAATGAACACGGATGCAAAAATGTTCAACAAAATACTTGCTAATCGATTCTAACAACACATTGAAAGATTTATTCATCATGATCAAGTGGGTGTTATACCAGGCATGCAAGGCTGGTTCTAAAAAAGAAAATCAATCAGCTTAATACACCATATTAGTAAATCAAAGAAGATAAATCACATGATCATATTGATTGACACAGAAAAGGCATTTGACAAAATACAGCATCCTTTCTTCATAAAAATATTATAAAAGATAGGAACTGAAGGAAACTTTCTCAACATGATAAAGGCCATATATGAAAAACCCACAGCTAACATTGTACTCAATGGTGAAAAGATTGAAAGCTTTCCCGTTGAGATGAGAAATAGGAGAAGGATGCCCACTATCAACATGGTTTTTCAATATACTGCTAGAGGCTCTAGCTAGAGCAATCAGACAAGAAAAAGAAATAAAAGGCATCCAAATCAGAAAGGAAGAAATAAAACTTTTGCTATTCACAGATGATATGACCCTATACCTAGAAAGTCCCAAAAAGTCTAACACAAAGCTGCTAGAGGTAATAAACGATTGCAGTAGTGTGTTCAGGATACAAGATCAATATGCAAAAAGCAGTGATGTTTCCATACTAGTAATGAGCAATCTGAGGAGGAAGTCAGGGAAAAAATTCCATTTACAATAGCAACTTAAAGAATCAAATATTTAGGAATAAACTTAACCAAGGATGTAAAGCACTGTACCTAGCTACAGTGGTAGAAACCAGCATGGTATTGGCATAAAGACAGACACACAGACCAATGGAACTAAACTGATAGTTCAGAAATAGACCCTCACATCTATGGCCAAGTGATTTTTGACAAGGCTGTCAAACCCACCCAGCAGGGGAAGAACAGTCTATTCAACAAATGGTGCTGGGAGAACTGGATATCCATATCCAAAGGAAAGAAAGAGGACTCCTATCTCACACTGTACCTGAAAACAGCAGGATATACATTATTTTCAAGTGCTCATGGAATTTTCTCCAGGATAGACCATATGTTGGGTCACAAAGCAGATCTCAATAATTTAAACAAGATCAAAATTATACAAAGCACTTTCTTTGATCATGATGGACATCATTATTGCAGGGCAGTGTGTATATGGAGAAGCACAGGAAAAATACAATTAATGTAACCTATGGACTATAGTTCACATCAATACTGTAATATTCCTGCATCAATGCCAAAGATGTACAGTGTTAATAATAGGGGTGTATGGAAAAAATTTGTCAAATGTACACTATAGACCATAGTTAGTGGTAATAGTCTGAGGATATTATCTCCTAATCTGTAACAAATGTTCCACAACAGTGTGATGTGTTGGTGAAGGGGTGTTGTATGGGGATTATTCTCATGTGCATGATCGTTTTATAAGTTCATAACTTCTGTAATAAAAATATATTTTAAAAAACGTAATGTAAACCTCAGACAATAGTTAATAGCAGTGTTTCAATATGTTTTCATCAATTTTAATAAATGCACCACACTAATGAAAGACTTCGTTAATGGGGGAAAGTGTGTGTGGGGGGAGGGGGGGTATATGGGAATCCCCTATATTTTCAATGTAACTTTTATGCAATCTTAAACTTCTTTAAAAATAATGAAATTTACATGGGAAAAAAAAAATTACTTGACCATAAATGTGAGGGTCTGTTTCTGAACAATCAATTTGGTTCCATTGGTCTAGATGTCTATCTTTATGCCAATATCATGGTGTTTTTACCACTGTAGCTAGGTAATACGATTTAAAGTCCAAAAGTGTGAATCCTCCAACTTCATTCTTCCTTTTTAAGATGTTTCTGGCTATTCGGGGCCCCTTACCCTTACAAATAAATTTGATAATTGGCTTTTCCATTTGTTTAAAAAAAGATTGTGGAAATTTTATCAGGATTGCATTGAATCTGTACATCAATTTGGGTAGAATTTACATATTAACGATATTTAGTCTTGCAATCCATGAACACAGAATGTTCTTCCATGTATTTGGGTTTCTTTGATTTATTTTTGCAATGAATTGTAGTTTTCTGAATACAGGTCCATTACATCCTTGGTTAAATTTATTCCTAAATATTTTATTCTTTTAGACTCTATTGTAAACAGAATAATTTTCCTGACTTCCACCTCAGACTTTTCATTACTAGTGAATAGAAACACTACTGATTTTTGTGTATTACACTCTTGCATCCTGCCACTCTGCTGAGCCAGAACCTCAAGCACTATATTGAACAGTGGTAACAGTAGGCATCCTTATCTTGTTCCCAAACTTGAGAAAGCTTTCAGTAAAAAAGAAATATACTAAGTGAAAGAAACCAGACATAAGGTACTACATATGGTTTGATTCCATCTATACGATATATAAATACAGGGGGCGGATGTGACTCAAGGGGTTGGGCGTCCGTCTGCCATATGGAGGGACCCGGGTTCGATCCCCAGGACCTCCCGGTAAAATAAAAAAATAGAAGGCATGCAGGCGAGCCACACACACGGGTGCGGCAAGCCAGGCCCCACCGAGCTATGCAGCAAGATGATGACACAGCAAGGGAGAGACACAGGGGAGAGCCAAGACGAGACGCACCAGAAACCAGGAAACTGAGGTGGCACAGGTAGCAGAGTGCCTCTCTCCCACATGAGAGGTCCCTAGGATCGAATTCCGGTGAAGACTGGAGGAGAAGGATGAGAAGAGAAAGCAGGAAACAGACACAGACAGTAAGTGGGGGTGGGGAATAAAATTTTTTAAAAAGTAAATAAATAAATCTTAAAATATATTAGAAAGAGAAACAGAATAGCAGCCATGTACAGCATGTCAAGCAGGGGAAGGTTAGAGTGATTGAGAGGTGATTATTAAGGTGTAAACTTTTGTTTTTTGTTTGTGCTTTCTTTCTTGTTTTTTATTATTATTGCTGGAGTAATAAAAATGCTCTAATATTAATTGAAGATGAATGCACAACTCTGTGATTATACAAAATACCACTGATTATACACTTTGGATGGACTGTATGCTTTATGAATATGTATCAATAAAATTGATTTTTTTAAAAAAGAAGAAATTGTTAAAATCAAAGACCTAACTGTACACCTGGAGAAACTAGAAAAAGAACAGTAAACTAATCCCAAAGCAAGTAAAAGGAAAGAAAGAAAGATTAGAGCAGAAATAAATGAAACTGAGAATAAAAAAGCAATACAGCAGAGTAGGTGGGGCTCAGTGGTTGAGGGCCTGCTTTGCATGTAAAAGGTCCTCAGTTCAATCCCCAGCACCTCCTTTAAAAAAAAAAAAGGCAATAGAATGCATTAAGAAACAAAAGCTGGTTCTTCAAAGAGATCAATAAAATTGACAAATCCTTAACTAGATTGACAAAGAAAAAAGAGAGAAGACGCAAATAACAGTAATGAGGAGGGGGGGTACTAATGGCCACACAGATGATGAGGTTTCTATGGCTAACTATATGCCAACAAAATTATACAACCTAGATGAAATGGACAAATTCCTCGAAACACACAAACAACCTATACCAACTCTAACAGAAATAGGTCTCTACAGACCAATTACAAGTAAAGAGATTGAATCAGTCTTCAAAAATCTAAAAACAGAAAAGCTCAGGACCAGAAGGCTTCACAAACGAGTTTTACCAAACATTATAAGAAGAGTTAATACCAATTCTGCTCAAACTCCTCCCAAAAATTGAACAGGAAAGATACACCCAAATTCATTCCATGAGGCCAACAACACTCTAATATGATAAATATACTACAAAAAAATAAATTTACAGACCAATTTCTCTTATGAATACAGATGCAAAAATCGTCAACAAAATACTGGCAAATCGAATCAAACAGCATATTAAAAGAATTATACATCATGATTAAGTGGGTTTTAGCCCAGGTATGCAAAGGTGGTTCAACATTAA
The DNA here is from genome assembly GCA_026826555.1 of Tolypeutes matacus. NCBI lineage: Eukaryota > Metazoa > Chordata > Mammalia > Cingulata > Chlamyphoridae > Tolypeutes > Tolypeutes matacus. Next base: position 992,381 of record JAKSZT010054528.1, read on the forward strand.
GAAAATCAATAAATGTAATACACATTAACAAAACAAAGGGAAAAAACACATGATCATCTCAATTGCCACAGAAAAAGCATTTGACAAAATCTACCATCTTTCTTGATAAAAACACTTTAAAAAACAGGAATAGAAGGAAATTTCCTCAACTTAATAAAAGGCATACATGAAAAACCTACAGATAACATCACACTTAATCATGAAAGATGGAAAGCTTTCCCTCTAAGATCTGGAACAAGAAAAGGATGCCCACTATTTATTCACCATTGTGCTGGAGTTCTAGCCAGAGCAGTTAGACAAGAAAACAAAATAAAGGCATCCAAACTGGAAAGGAAGACATAAAACTTTCACTATTTGTTGGGGGGGGGGGGGATTAATTACTGATTTAGTCTCCTGCTTCTTATAGAATGACTCTGATTTTCTATTTCTTCCAGAGTCAGTTTTAGGTAGTTTCTGTGTTTCCAGTAATTTGTCCATTTCAACTAGTTTATCCAATTTGTTGGTATACAAGTGTTTGTAGTATTTTGTTATATTCCTTTTTATTTCTTCAAAGAGGGTATATACATGGCTAAAAAGCATATGGAAAGGGAAGCGGCTGTGGCTCAATCAGTAGGGCTCCCGTTTACCATATGGGAGGCGCCGGGTTCGGTTCCCGGGGCCTCCAGGTGAAGGCAAGCCCGCCCGCACGGCGTGGTTAGCTGACCCAGAGAGCACAAGCAGCAAGGGGGGGGATAAATGAATAAATAAATAAAATCTTTAAAAAAAAAAAAAAAAGCATATGGAAAGACACTCAACATCAATAGCTATTAAGGAAATGCAAATCAAAACCACAATGAGATATCATTTCACAGCGACTAGAATTGCCATTATTTAAAAAAAACAAAAAAGAAAACTACGTGTTAGAGAGGATGTGGAGAAATAGGAACACTCATACACTGCTGGTGGGAATATAAAAAGTTGCAGCCACTGTGGAAGACAGTGTAGCGGTTCCTCAGGAAGCTAAATGTAGAACTGCCATATCATTCTGCAATCCCACTACTAGGTATATATACCCAGAAGAACTGAAAGCAGGGACTCAAACAGATACTTGCACACCAATGCCCATAGTGGCATTATTCACAATTGCCAAAAGATGGAAACAACCCGTGTCCATCAAAAGATGAATATATAAACAAAATGTGGTATATATATACGATGGCATATTATTCAGCTGTAAGAATGAATGAAGTTCTGACGTATGTGACAAAATGGATAAACCTCGAGGACCTTATGTTGAGTGAAATGAGCCAGATATAAAAGGAGACATATGATCTCACTAATACGAAATAATTATAATAAGCAAACTCATAATAGGGGTAGAATCTAGAAAACAGCTTACCAGAAGACAGAATAGGTGTAAAAAATGAGCTGCTGATACTTAATCTGTGGCAGAATTTCTATTTAGGTTGACTGCAAATGTTTGGAAATGGATAGTGGTGATGGTAGCACATTATTGTGAGTAATTAACTGTCAAATTATGTTTGGGAATGTGGGTGAAAGGGGAAGTTTTGTTACTAGAAGGAAAGTTAGAAGACAAAACATGGGGATATGTAACACAGTGAACCCTGTTGTGGTTAATAGTACAAATATAAGAAAGTTCTTTCATAAATTATAACAAATGTATAACACTATTACAGCATCTTAATAATAGGATGGTATTTGGGAAAAAATACACCTAATGTAAACTCTGGCCTATAGTTATCAGTACTCTTGATATTTTTTTATCAATTGTAACAAAGGTACCACACTAGTGCAAAGTGTCAACAGTAGAGGGGTATATGTGAACATTGTATTTTTTACATAACTTTTCTGTAAACATACGTCTCTAAAAAATTACAATAATTTTTAAAAACTATGCTAGGTAAAAGAAACCAGACACATATAGCATGTTTCCATTTATATAAAATGTAAATATAAATAAGTTTATAAAGATGGAATTAGATTAGTGGTTATGTAAGGCTGGGGAAAGATAGAGTGATTGAGAGGTGACTGCTAAGGATAAGGGGTTTTTCTTTTTTGGAGTAATGAAATCCACTATAATTGACTGTGGTGACGAATACACAACTCTGTGATTACACTAAAAGCCATTGATTGTGCACTCTGGATGAATTGTATGGTATCTGAATATATCTCAATAAAACTTTTTAAAAAGACCTCCCAACAAAGAAAAGCCCAGGACCAACTCTTTTTCAATGGTGAATTTACCAAACATTTTTAAATTCAGCACCAATCCCTCTAAAACTCTTCCAAAAAATTGAAGAAAAAGCAACCCTCGCTAATTTATCCAACGAGGCCAGCATTAAGCTGATGCTGAAGCCAGACAAGCACACAGGCCAATATCCCTTATGAATATAGATTTTAAAAATTCTCAAACAAATATTAGTAAACTAAGTTCAGCAGCATATTAAAAGGATTATTCACCATGACTAAGGTATCAATTCCAGAAATTCAATGGTTGTCCAACATATGAAAAACAATAAATTTAATATACATTATAGAATGAATGAAAAAAAAACAACATGGTCATCTCAACTGGTTCAGAAAAAGCATGACAATATCCCAACACCCGTTCATGATAAAAACACTCAACAAACCAGGAGTACAAAGGAACTTCCTCATTATGATAAAGGACTTTCATGAAAAACCCACAGGTAACATACAACTCAATATTTAAAAACTGAAAGCTTTTTTCTAGATCAGGAACCAAACAAGGAATTAAGGGAGACAAAGAAATTAAAGGCATCCAAATTGTAAAGGAAAAAGTAAAACTATCTCTATTCATACATGACATGATCTCATACACAGAAAATCCTTAAGGAATCCACCAAAAAATTGGAAGAGCTAATAAATGAATTTAAGCAAAGTTGCAGGACACAAGATCAACAAGTGAAAATCAGTTGTATTTCTACATTGAACAATTTTTATGTTGAACAATACAAAAAGGAAATTAAGAAAATTCCATTTACAAGAGCATCAAAAAGAATAAAATACTTAAGAATAAACTTTTTCAAAGAGGTATGAAACTTGTACACTGAAAACTAAAAAGCACTGCAAAAAGATATTAAAGAACACCTAAATAAATGAAAAATCATCCCATGTTCATGAATATTAGACTTAATATTGTTAAGATGACAATACTCCCAAAAGTAGTATACAGATTCAATGCAATCTCTATCAAAATCCCACCAGCATTTTTTGCAGAAATAGAAAATGACATCCTAAAATTCATAAGGAATTAAGAGACCCTGAATAGCCAAAACAATCTTAAAAATGAACAAAGTTGGAGGCCTAACACTTCCTGATTTCAATCTTCATCAAAATTTAAAACTTTTGTGCATCAAGAGAGGAAGAAGACAACCGATCAAATGGGAGAAAATGTTTCCAAATCATATATCTGATAAGGGCCCAGTATCCAGAACCCTTACAACACTATACATATATATATATATATAAAGAACTCTTACAGCACAAGAAAAAATATATATATAAAATGGGCAAACACTTGGACAGATATTTCTCCCAAGAGAGATAAATGGCCAAAATAAGCAAATAAGCATATGAAAAGATACACAATGTCACTGTTTACTATAGAAATGCAAGTCAAAACTACAATAACATAAAACTTTACACCCACTGGATTGGCCATAAAAAACAAAAAAGGAAAACAACAGGTGTTGGGAAGGTGGGGATAAACTGGAACCCTCAAACACTGCTGGTGGGAATGTAAAACTGTGCAGCTGCTACTGAAAAGTTTGGCAGATCCTCAATAAATTATACATAGTGTTACCATATAACCTAGCAATTCCACTACTTGGCATAATCCCAAGTAAAACTGAAACATATGCCTACACAAAAACATGTAAGAGAACGTTCATAGCAGCATTATTCATAATGGCCAAAAGGTGGAAACAACCCAAATGCCCATCAATGGATGAATGGATAAACAAATTGTAGTATATCCAGACAATGCAATATTATTAAGTCATAAAAAGTAATGAGGGAAGCGGATGTGGCTCAAGTGGTTGGGTATCCATCTACTATATGGAAGGACCCAGGTTCCATCCCTGGGACCTCCTGATAAAATAAAATAAAAATTTTAAAGGCGAGCAGGCAAGCCACAGGCCCGCAGCAAGATGATGACGCAACAAAAGAGACACGCAGGGGAGAGCCAAGGCGAGACGCACCAGAAACCAAGAACTGAAGTGGTGCAAGAGACAGGGTGCCTCTCTCCCACATTGGAGGTTCCTAGGATCAAATCCCGGTGAAGCCTGGAGGAGAAAAATGAGAAGAGAATGCAAGAAACAGACACAGAATATCACCCAGCAAATGGACACAGACAGCAAGTGGGGCGGGGGGGGAACTCATAGAACTGTACACCAAAAAGAAAAAAAAAGTCAATTTTTAAAAAAGTAATGAAGTACAATCTTAAAGACCTTGTGGTAGGTGGTGGTTTCTTGGACCTTACACCCAAAGCATGTGCAACAAAAGAAAAAATAGATAAATGGGACCTCCTCAAAATTAAACACTTTTGCATCTCAAGTACTTTGCCAAAAGGGTGAAAAGGCAGCCAATTCAATGGGAGAAAATATTTGGAAAGCACATGTCCAATAAGGGCTTAATATCCATGATATATAAAGAGGAATTACAACTCAACAATAAAGAGACAAATGATACGATTTTAAAAAAATGGGCAAATGACTTGAATAGATATTTTTCCAAAAAAGAAATACACATGGCAAAAAAACACATGAAAAAATGTTCAACATCACTAATGATTAGGGAAATGCAAATCAAAACTACAATGAGATATCATTTCATACCTATCAGAATGGCGACTATTAAAAAGAGAACTACAAGTGTGAGAGAGGATGTAGAGAGATAAGAATACTTATTCACTGTTACAGCCACTGTGGAGGACTGTTCGGCAGTTTCTAAAGGAACTTGAATATAGATTGGCCACATGACCTTGCAATACCACTACTGGGTATATACCCAGAAGAACTGAGAGCAGTAACACAAACAGACATCTGCACACCAATGTTCATAGCAGTGTTATTCACAATTGCCAAAGTTGGAAACAACCCAGGTGTCCATCAACAGATGAACGGATAAACAAACTGGTGGATTCACATGACGAAATATTATGCAGCTGTAAGAAGAAATGAAGTCATAAAGCATACGACAACATGGATGAACCCGGAGGACATTATGTTGAGTGAAGCAAGCCAGACACAAAAGGACAAAAACTGTATGGTTCCATTTATATAAAATGTAAATATAAATCAATTTATAAAGATGAAATTAAATTAGTGGTTATGTAAGACTGGGGAAGGCATGCTAAGGAGTGTGGAGTTTTTCTTTTTAGAGTAATCAAATAGTTCTAAAATTTTTTGTGAGGATACATGCACCAACATTGTGATTATACTAAAAGCCACTGATTATACACTTTAGATAGATCGTATGGTATATGAATGTATCTCAATAAAACTGCTTAATAAATAAAAAAGTAATGAAGTACAGATACATGCTATGACATGGATGAACCTTGAAAAATTATGCCAAGTGAAAGAAGCTAGATCCACAAAAGTCCACATTAGTACAATTTCACTTACATGAAATTTCCAAAATAAGTGACTCCCTAGAGACAGAAAGCAAACTGGTATTTGTCAGATGCTAGGGTGTAGGGAGGAATCAGGAGTGATTGTTTCATGTATGTGGGGTTTCTATATCAAGTAAAGTAAAAGTTCTAGATCTAGATATTGGTGATGATTTTACATATCATGAATGTACTCAATGCTACACGTTAAAATGGTTAAAATGGTAAATTTTATGTCGCATGTATTTTACACCCCATAAAATAACAAAGAAAAGAAATACACAAATACAAATTTAGTAAGTCTAATTCTTTTGCCATTAATGCCTCCCATTTGGCATAAAAGTAACCCATAAAAACTCTTTTTGAAAGCTTATAGTTGTGCATGCATAAACTACCTCCATATTTCCTGTAAGGCAAATGTATTTATGATTCATTAAATATCTGTCAGTGTTATTCATTTTTTATCTAAAAGCACTTAAGGGCAGAACTCAGGTATTTCTAGTTTTATTAGGCTCAGTAGCAATAGTTCCTGCATGGACAAATCAACACTATTCAGATTCTGTCTAAAAATGCCAAGCTTTCCAAAACATTTAAGAAACAAAAATTTCAGTCTATTTGTTTTGAATACAAAGATATAAATAATGCTCTAATGGTGGTAGGAAATTACAAATTTTACTAAAAAAGCACCAATATTTAAATCAGATGTACATTTTGTTACTACTTTTAAATAGTGTTTTCTAAGTGATATGCAAAACAAAATTAAATTGCAATTAAGATCCAAGTCACCTGGTGAGGAGACAACGATGGGAAATGGCCATCCCAGGGAATGGAGAGGGCCTGCATCTGCAGGCAGGATCATCCCACCCACCATATCCAAGGGATATAAGCCCTCTCTCACTTGGAGTTGGAGTGGACATCACCATCCCAGTCGCCTCTGGATTGGGGGAAGAACTATGGACTAGAGTGGACTTGATGGTATTCTCTTGCTCACATATGGTGATTCTTGCAATGCAAGAAATTATAACAATGAGGTGGAGCCAGTGGCCACTTGACAGTTTTTGGGTAGGGAGGGGATGAGCAGTTGAAATACAGGGGCTTCTTTGGGAGTTGGAGGTTGTCCTGAGTACTGTTGTGGCAATGGATGTAGGCCATTTTAAATCAGCACACACCACTCAGAACTGAGTGGGAGAGAGTGTGGTCTACAGTGTGAACTGTGGTCTATGGTTGGTGGCAAGGCTCCAGGATGTGTAAGTTCATTGAGGTTGGTGGGCCACACTGTGGGAGATGTTTGTGTGGGATGTGGTGGGAGGTGTGGGAGGTGGGCAACATGGGAATCCCAGTGGGTTCCGTGTAATATTTTAGGTAATCTAAGCACCTCTTAAAATATATGTATATATATATATATAAAAATAACATTTTTGTAAGCAAATACACATATATGCATATATATTTATATATCATTTTACAAATGTTTGTATGTATTGTGAGAATTTTGATTTTTACCCATAATAAAAATAAAAAAAAAAAAAATTGCAATTAAGGCCAACATAGGGGCAAAATTACTGGGAACTTCAATAAATGCTTCATTTCATTACACTGATTTTTGCTTTAATAAACACATTAACTACATCCTTCCCTCACCAAAGGTAGAATCTGCAAACGGCTACAGGAGGCAGAGACTGTGGCTAGAGCATGAAAGCAAAGCTAAGAGTTTTATTCCTCTTGTGATGGGGTTACAGGATAAGGGTCTTAAGGGGAGAATTGGGGTTCACTTTCTCTGCAAGAAGAAAACTACAATTTTAATGGGTTTTAGAGGGTAGAGAGCTTAGAGAGGGAAAAATGGCACCTGCTTCCACAATTCAAACTTCAAGAAAGGCAGCTAACACTAGCACTAGACCAGAACAATCAAGAAAATGTTTAGAATTTAGAAGTCAGAGACCAATCACAGAAAACAGTAATAGGAAGTTAGCCATATGTAGGAATACAAGTTATGGAGTTGGTATTTAGCATGTGCTACTATTTTGAGTGTCGGAAAGGAGTTGGAGGTATATGCCCATATTCTTCTAAGTATACTCCTTGTCTAAAGGACTAGTCTATCTCTTGGTATTCCCAATAATTGGTTTAATGCCCCTCCACACATTGAAAACTCAAATATCTGTCACCCACATACCCAAAACATTCAAAGTTTATAAATAATGATAAAGTACAAACTCCTAAATATAACACTTAAAGCTGTCTGCAAAATAACTCACACATAATTTTCCAACCTTATCTTACCCCAACTCCTGGTTCAAAGAAGATTCTTTCCCCTCTTCTTCCACTGAATTTTCTTTTATTTCTCTTATAGGCAACAAATTGTGCTAACTAATGTAATTCTTTGTTTAAACATCACAGTAATCTTTACTGGAGTGGAAGCCTCAAAAGAGCAAACTGGTCTGGTTCAACTCTTTTTTCCATGTGGAAAATAACAAATTACCTTGTGTAGAGAAATAGTATTTATTAAAATGAAAATAATGCCTGCTCAGGGATTTCTTAAAAGAGCAGTGATTTGTTGAAAAGTTTAAAAAATAAAAACCCTGAAGTATTTAGTACCCCAAAATATTATTGCATCTTTAAACTGAGAGATATTCAATGAGCTGTGTTGTATGTACTATAGTCAGCCTTTGAAAGAAATGTTTTCATATGCTTAAATCCAATCACTTTAATATGAAACATCCACACTTAATTCTCTCTCAGCTTTTGGCTAGATACTCAGAATACACAATGAAAATTAGGGTGTTTTGATTTTGAAGTTTGGGGCTACTTGAGATGGATGGAAAGTGGAAAGGCAAGAAAAATAAGAGATGGACAACTTCTCCCCAATTCTATAGAAATTAATCAAGCCTAGTCTCAGATCTCTAGATTAAATGGCAGAGAATGGGCTAATTATTTTAGTATTAAAGGCAGAAACATTTTAAAATATAGTAAAAGCAAACATATCATGTACCTCCTGATATTATGCCCAAAGACACATCGCTTCATAGTACTCCTGCCAAAACACATAATCAAAAGGAAACATTAGAGAATCCCAAATTAACTGGCCTGCATTCTTAAGAAATATCTTTAATCTGGAACTGCTCCAGATTAAAGAAGACTAAAAAGACATTACAATGAAATGCAGTATGTGTTCCTGAATTGCATCCTGGACCAGAAAAAAAGAACTTTTGTCTTTCCCTCTAAAGGACATTATGAAGCATTTGACAAAATGTGAGTGAAATCTGTAGGTTAGAAAATAGTATTGTATCAATGTTAATTCCTAATTTTGCTAACTGTACTAAGATTATGTAAGAGAATATTCCTGTTTTTTGAAAATACACAGTGACATATTTAAGGGCAAAAGGGCATCATGTCTGCAATTTACTCTCAAATGATTCAAATTAAATAAATAAATAAATAAATAAATAAATAAATAAATGGAATGATAAAGTGAATGTGGTAAAATGTTGCATCTGCTGAAACTGGGAAGGGCATATGGGGATATTGTACTATTTTTGCAAATTTTCTATAAGTCTGAAATTATATTTTTTTTTAACGTTTTAATTTGAAATACAGAAAAGGGGTGGTTTGTTTATTACCTTGAAAGTAGTTCAAATACATATTCATCTGCATTAAAATTACATAAAACAATCATTCAGTAAAATATTACATTAAATCAATGAAACATTAACTAGAAAGTCATTTTAAATAAATGTATTTGATTTGTGGATGGATATTAAAACATCCTTTTTAAAAACTCCAAAACTTTTTTCAGGGAGAGGGGGCAATTACTAGCCAAAATGGATATTAATACAAATTTTTTAAAGTACAATATAAGTTCTATGGGGACAAGGCCCTTATTTGTCTTGTTCAGTACCTAGAGGAGTGCCTGGCCACGTGGTATACCTGGTAATTGTTAATAACTAATATTTGAGTAATTTTATGCCAGACCTTAACTCATTTAAGCCTCACAATGCAAGAAATATTTGGTGAATAAATTTTATGTTTTGCAGGATGACAATTACAGTCAGTTCTGTAACAATGCAACAAATGCATTCCTAAATATTACCATGTGTTACAAAACTGTCCAATGAATACCACAGGGCCCAAGGGAAAAATGGGGTTACAGGCACAATATTCAAAAACTTCATCAGCTGGTACAAATACAAGAATGTCTTCTATGAACTAGAACAGTTGTACATCACTACTGCAAAGTGGTAAGAATGTGGAGAGGCATGGGAAGGGTTTAATTAATGTAACCTATGGACTATAGTTGGCAGCAAAACTCTAATATTCCTGCATCAATGCCAAAGATGTACTGTGCTAATAATAGGGGGATATGGAAAAAATATATCAAATGTAAGCTATAGATCATAGTTAGTGGTAATAGTCTGATGATATTATCATATAATCTGTAACAAATGTTCCACAACAATGTAGTGTGTTGGTGGAGGTGTGCTGTATGGGAATTCTACACATGTACATGATTGTTTTCTAAGTTCATAACCTAATAAAAACATTTTTTTAAAAAAAAACTTCATCGGTGAGACACATTTTTAAAAGAGAAACCTTATAAAAAAGATAGCATAGTTTTACACATTAGGTGGCTAACAAATACAAAAATACAATAAATACAGCACTTTAGCTGTAAGTAAACATTTTCTTGATTGTTCTGGTCTGGTGCTAGTGTTAGCTGCCTTTCTTGAAGTTTGAATTGTGGAAGCAGGTGCCATTTTTCCCTCTCTAAGCTCTCTACCCTCTAAAACCCATTAAAATTGTAGTTTTCTTCTTGCAGAGAAAGTGAACCCCAATTCTCCCCTTAAGACCCTTATCCTGTAACCCCATCACAAGAGGAATAAAACTCTTAGCTTTGCTTTCATGCTCTAGCCACAGTCTCTGCCTCCTGTAGCCGTTTGCAGATTCTACCTTTGGTGAGGGAAGGATGTAGTTAATATGTGTTTATTAAAGCAAAAATCAGTGTAATGAAATGAAGCATTTATTGAAGTTCCCAGTAATTTTGCCCCTATGTTGGCCTTAATTGCAATTTAATTTTGTTTTGCATATCACTTAGAAAACACTTTTTAAGGGGGACGGATGTGGCTCAAATGGTTGGGTGTCCGTCTCTCATAGGGAGGGACCCGGGTTCGATCCCTGGGACCTCCCGGTAAAAAAAAAAAAAAAAAAGAAAAGAAAACACTTTTTAAAAGTAGTAACAAAATGTTTAGTAGGTATCAGAAAGACTGCAACTTGAGAATTATTGTGAAGTGGAAAAGAGGATTATCTAAAATCAGATGGAAAGTTATAACAAGTGTGGATGAGGGAAGCGGCTGTGGCTCAATCAGTAGGGCTCCCGTTTACCATATGGGAGGCCCCGGGTTCGGTTCCCGGGGCCTCCTGGTGGGGGCGGGCCCGCCCGCACGGCGTGGTTGGCTGACCCGGCGAGCACAAGCAGCAATGGGGGGATAAATGAATAAATAAATAAAAATCTTTAAAAAAAAAAAAAAAAAGTGTGGATGAGTGTGGCTCATAACAAAAGTGGTTAACTGCGATAGCTGGTAAGTGTGTGAGGTGCGCTTGTGCACGTGCATGCAAGTGTATGTGTGTGTGAGTGTGTATTCTTACGAAGCTCGGTTCAACTACTTGCAGTTTCCTACATTCACCTTTTGCAAGATCAGCTGACTTTCTATAAAGGGTCTGAGAGTAAATATTTTAGGCTTTGAGGGCTGTAAGCTCTCAGCTGTTAACTACTCAACTCTGCCACTGCAGTACAAAAAGCAATCATAGACAATATAAACTATTAGACCTGGGTGTGTTTCAATGGAACTTTATTTATAAAAACAAACCACTGGTTGGTAGGACATAAGACTGCTGACCCCCGACCCTGCAGACAAAATCCTGAAAAAGCAAAAGAAAATTTTGTCTTATGCTCAAATTTCTCTCTAATATATTAGTCACACTGGAACAAATGCATGTTTTCAAAGCAAGGGTTATACCAGAACTAAGTTTGAAATGCTATCAAGTAAACCAAAAAAAAATGATTAGTGTAATTCAAATAAATGAAGTAGCAAATCCAGTATTACGTGAAGATAAATTATTATTTATTTTGGATTTTATAAGCCAAACGTCACCCAAAAGTCAACTGAACACATCAAAAGTACAAAAATAAAGACAACTAAGGACAGATTTTGAATAATCACATTTAAAATCTATGCCTAAAATTCTACACAATCTTTTAAGAAATGTGAATAGTATATCTGACAATTATCCTAAACTGAAATCATCAAGACTCATTCATAAGGGCACATATAGCTTTTACAAGATCAAGTCACAAAAGTTAACATACAAACTGTATTAATAGTTATATAATATTTGTCCAGAAGTTGTTAGAAGTTGAAAGTTGACCTTATTTCAAATAAAACACACCAAAATATACAACATTCTTTAGCTCAAGCTGCTATTCCTCACATCTGGAATCCTCCTCCAATCTTCCTTGTCAAAACTGTACTCATCCTCCAAGGGTCAGATTCAAATGCTATCTCTATAAAACCTTCCCTGGTGCCCATGAGAAATGCTCTCCTGCTCTAAAATTCTACAGCAATTTAGTTTTTAATTCATGGAGCATTTATCACTTTATATTTGGCTTCAAAACTATTTGTGTGTATGTCTTATTTCTTCTGCCATGTAGAAACCAAGACTGATCTTTAGCCATACTAATCTCTCTGCCTAGACTGCCCCCTCTCACAGCCATCCCTTAACTGCTAACGCATCTTCAATACTCAAAACAGATACCATCTCCTCTGCAAAACCTTCCTAGACATCCACAGAACTAACAAGAAGATGATGATGGACAACATCCATCCCAAGGAATAGAGAGTGTCTGCAACTGCAAGTAAGACAGCTCCATCCATCTGCCCCATAGGATCTAAGCTCCCTCTCAATTAGAAACAGAGTGGGCATCACCATCCCAAAATCCTCAAGAGTGGGGAATGGAACAATGGACTAAAGTAGACTTACTATTATTCTATTATAGACTTATTATTATTCTAGATGGAAGAACTTTTATAATTGATATAAAGGCAGTGGCCACCAGAGGTTCTGAGGGGAGGGAGAGGAAAGAATAGGTGTAACATAGGGGCATTTTCAGGACACTGGAATTGTCCTGCATGACATTGCAATGATGGATACAGGCCGTTATACATTTTGTCATAACCTATAAAATTATGTGGGACATGGGAAGCGGCTGTGGCTCAATCAGTGGGGCTCCCGTTTGCCATATGGGAGGCCCCGGGTTCGGTTCCCGGGGACTCCTGGTGAGGGCAGGCCCGCCCGCACGGCGTGGTTAGCTGACCCAGCGAGCACAAGCAGCAAGGGGGGGATAAATGAATAAATAAATAAAATCTTTAAAAAAAAAAATTATGTGGGACAGAATGTAAACTATAATGTAAAAGCTTCAATATGTGTTCATCAATTGTAACAAATGTACCACACTAATGAAAGACGTTGTTAATGTGGGAAAGTGGGGGAGGGCATATGGGAAACCCCTATATTTTTTATGTAACATTTATGTAATCTAAAGCTTCTTTTAAAATAATTTTTTTTTAATTTAAAAAAAAATTAATGAGGACCCCAAGAGATTTTGTTTAGTAACCTTTAAGAATCACCGTTCAGGGAAGCGGATGTGGTTCAAGCAGTTGGGAGGTACCAGGTTAGGTTCCCGGTGCCTCCTAAAAATGAAGACGAACACAGAGCAGACAGCGAGTGTAAAAAATGAGGGAGGGAGAAATAAATAAAATAAATCTTTTTAAAAAATCACTGTTCAAACCACAATACCTCCTTCAGAACACCTCTAGGGAGCATTAGCATTATGTCAAACTTAACATTTTACAGATGGAGAGATGGAGGTTCAACATCTTACATAATGTCACCTATCAAAGGCAGGCAAAAGGATACACATATAGAGACTGCCTTGTCATATTCAACATTCCTTAAAAGGAGACCTATACATCACTTCACTAGCTTAAACCATTTGAACAGCTTCTGGCAATGTCCAAGAGAATATTCAAAGTCTGTGCGAAAGTATTTCATATAAACCCAAGGATTACCTGTATCCTGTCACCTAATCCATAAATTTATTCAGACTCCAAAAGTGAAACAGGCAAGTAAATATGCACAAATTCGTAAGGAAAAAAAAAAATGAGGGAAGCGGCTGTGGCTCAATCAGTAGGGCTCCCGTTTACCATATGGGAGGCCCCGGGTTCGGTTCCCGGGGCCTCCTGGTGAAGGCAAGCCCGCCCGCACGGCGTGGTTAGCTGACCCAGCGAGCACAAGCAGCAAGGGGGGGGGGGGATAAATGAATAAATAAATAAAATCTTTTTAAAAAAAAATGATTTCACATACTTTTATCTTTATAGAACTACAAGTACCTTATAGAAATATACTATATTATCTCTAAAAATACAATATATAACTGAAAGTTTATGGCCAACCTCATCAAGGGTTGCCAATAATGAGAACTGGTTTTTATCAAACCAAAGTCACAAATGTCTTTCTTTTCACTCCAATCTATAACATAACCAAACAACTGGTACTTAAAAGCTCTCAAAACCCTTCTAAAACTCGCACCTCCTCTCACCTTCAGAGGCATGGCTTACTGGTGGACATGCAAATATTTCACAGATAATATTTTTCAAAAATTAAATTACTATGTAATTGGTTTTGTTTTGTTTTGATTTGTTTTATTTTAGGAAGTACTGCGGACTGAACATGGGAAGCAGTTGCTCAACCACTGAGCTTCACCCACTCCCCAAGCAACCGCTTTTTAACTACCACCTTGGCAAACACTTTCTAAGGCACTCTCATCTCAATTTAGAGAATGACTTCCTTCTTAAATTTAAGACCAATAACAAGTTATACTGCTGTGTAATCAAGTTACCATAAGGATTAGAACGGCAGGTTTCATCAAATCTTCCAATACAAATATCTTTATAAGAAAATAAAGTTAAGATTGCCAACCAGAGACTCATCTTTTATAATGCCATAAACCTGAATAAGCCAATCTTGTTTAAAAACAAACAAACAGCAGCAGCAACAAAAACACTTTTAAAACAGCTACTGTATAAACAACTCTTGATTATTCAGTCATGATTTAGCCAGGTTAAAAAAAAATTATATATATATAAAAAGAAAGAAAAGTGATTTGGTGTATGAATCAAGAACTCAGTCAAGGGGGACGGATGTGGCTCAAATGGTTGGGTGTCTCTCTCCCATATGGAGGGACCCAGGTTCGATCCCTGGGACCTCCCGGTAAATAAATAAATAAATAAATAAATAAATAAATAAATAAATAAATAA
>JAKSZT010054528.1:1007391-1018986 GCA_026826555.1 Tolypeutes matacus
TAAATAAATAAATAAATAAATAAATAAATAAATAAATAAATAAATAAATAAATAAATAAATAAATAAATAAATAAAATATTTAAAAAAAAAAAAAAAAAAGAACTCAGTCAAATGATTTTTGACAAGGTTGTCATGCCCTCCCAGCTGGGCCAGAATAGTCTATTCAACAAATAGTGCTGGGAGAACTGGATAGCCATCCCCAAAAGAAAGAAAGAGGGGAAGTGGCTGTGGCTCAATCAGTAGGGCTCCCGTTTACCATATGGGAGGCCCCGGGTTCGGTTCCCGGGGCCTCCTGGTGAAGGCAAGCCCGCCCGCACGGCGTGGTTAGCTGACCCAGCGAGCACAAGCAGCAAGGGGGGGATAAATGAATAAATAAATAAAAATCTTAAAAAATAAAAAAAATAAAAAAAAAAAAGAAAGAAAGAGGACCGCTATCTCACACATTATACAAAAATTAACTCAAAATGATTAAGTACCTAAATATAAAAGCAACACCATAAAATTCCTAGAAGAAAATGTAGGAAAACATCTTCAAGATCTTGCGGTAGGCGATAATTTCTTAAACCTTACACCCAAAGCACAAGCAACAAAAGAAAAAAATAGACAAATGGGACCTCCTCAAAATTAAACACTTTTGCACCTCAAAAGACTTTGTCAAAAGGGTGAAAAGGCAAGCAACTCAATGGGATACAGTATCTGGGAATCTCATATCCGATAAGAGTTTAATATCCATGATATATAAAGAGATCCTACAACTCAACAATAAAAAGACAAACTACCCAATTAAAAAATGGGCAAAAGACTTGAAAAGACAATTGAAAAGAGGAAATACAAATGGCGAAAAAACACATGAAAAAATGTTCAATATCACTAGCATTTAGAGAAATGCAAATCAAAACTACAATGAAATATCACTTCATACCTGTTAGACTGACCATTATTAAAAAGTCGGAATAAGTGTTGGAGAGGATGTGGAGAGACAGGAATGCTTATTCACTGTTGGTGGGAATGGAGAATGGTACAGCCACTGTGGAGGACTGTTTGGCAGTTCCTATGGAAGTTGAATATAGACTTGCCGTGATACACGGCAATACCGTTACTGGGTATATATCCAGAAGAACTGAGAGCAGTGACACAAACAGACATCTGCACACCGATATTCATAGAGGTGTTATTCACAATTGCCAAAAGTTGGAAACAACCCCATTGTCCATCAACTGAGGAATGGATAAACAAATTGTGGTGTATACACACAATGAAATATTATGCAGCAGTAAAAAGAAATGAAATCGTAAAGCATATGACAACATGTATGAACCTGGAGGACATTATGTTGAGGGAAGCAAGCCAGACACAAAAGGACAAGTACTGTTATGATTGCCCTATTATGAACTAAATACATTGTGTAAACTCATGGAATTAATAATTAGAATATAAGTCCTCAGAAAATAGAATGAGGGAAGGGAATGGAAAGCTGAGGGTTATTCAGTGCAGAATTGGTAAAGGTTGGTTGTAAATTTTTGGAAATGAAGAAAAATGGTGAAAGAACACAGTGTTTGTAAATAGTAGAGCTATTATATAGGTGTGACTGGTTGAAAGGGTAAGTCTAAGGTCATGTATATTACTAGAAGGAAAACTAAAAACTGTAACATGAGACTGTATAATATAGTGAAGCCTCATGTAAAATACGAATATGGGTGATACTTCATATTTAAGACTGTTTTTACAAAATATAAATACAAATAAACTAGAGAAATAGAAACAGAATAGCAGCTATGAACCACAGGGGAAGCATAGACTGAGAAGTGATGAGATTTTTGTTTTTTATTATTACTATTATCAGAATAATGAAAGTGCTCTAAAAATGATTAAAGTGATGAATGCACAACTATGTGATTATACCAAATACACTTTGGATGGATTTATGCTTTATTAATATGCATTTACTAAAATTGATGTTAAAAAAAGTGATTTGGTGCTATGGATTCAATTCACTCAAGCATTACCCATTGGATTCTCCTTTCATTATGATTATGGCTTGAAATGAACGACCCCTCAGCCTGCTCTGATCACCCACTTGGAGCTCTTTTAAAGTTGATAAAAATCAGTAAGTGTCACAATTAAATAATCAGTAAATAATGAGGGAGTGCCACACTTTTCAATTAATTCCCTACATTTGTATATGTGGTTCTTTTACAAAGGATTTTTCACCTAGTTCAAGACTTTCCTAGAATTAAATATTTCAGTTACCTCATTAAAAAGTACATCTGGAAAGCATAACACTGTAAGTTATGTAATTGCAGATCTACAACAAATGACCATAATAGTAGTTTTGTTTTTGTTGGTTTTTTTTGTTTTTTTTTTTTTTTTTTTTTGGTTTTCAGGTGGAAGTGTCTTTATTACTCGCCTTGCTCCTCATGTAGTGTCCAGGGTGAGTTTCGCATCTGGGTGACCCGCCAACCCGCATGGCTGCGGGCCACATGGGTCCAGCCGCCAAGCCTGTCTGCCCCGCCAGGGAAGCCCAGCCGCCGGTCCACGAGCGCACGCTGGGGGTGCCGAGGCTGTGTCCTTGGGGTTTGGACTCTCAGCCCCCCACCCTACTCCTGGTGAGGGGCCGGAGCCCAACCCTCAGTCTCTTTTTGGTTTCGTGATCATTGAAAAAAACAGAAAAGACAAACGTTTCACAGTCTTTTAAAAAAGAGGAATCTGTGAACCATAATAATAGTTAACACGAACTTCTCCCATAGTAATATTTGGGCTAAGTTTAGCCCAAATATTACTATGGAAGAAGTAGAGTAGACTTACTGTTACTCTACTACAGACTTATAGTTATCCTAGCAATGGAACTTTTATCATTGATGTGAAGGCAGTGGCAACCGGAGGTTCTGAGGGAAGGGGGAGGGGAAAAATAGGTGTAAAATGGAAGCATTTCCAGGACACTGGAATTGTCCTGAATGACACTGCAATGACAGATAGAGGCCATTATATATCTTGTCATAACTTACAGAATTGTGCGGGAGAGGGTTTAAACTATAAACTATAATCCATGCTTAGTGGCAATGCTCCAATATATGTCCATCAATAGTAACAAATGTACCACACTAATGAAGAATGTTGTTAATGTGGGAAAGTGTGGGAGGGGTAGGGATTGGGGCATATGGGAATACCCTACATTTTTTATGTATCATTTATGTAATCTAAGTATCTTTAAAAAATAAAAAATAAATTTTTTAAGTGGTAATAGGCTAGACCTGGCAGTTCAAGGAGGCATTACTGCCTTGTAGTTAAGAACATTAAGCTCTATAGTCAAGACTGCTCAGGTTCAACTCCAGCTCCACCAATTTAAAGCTCTATAACTTTGGTAAATTCTTTGATCTCTCTGTGCCTCAGTTTCCACCTCAACCTGTAAAATGTCGAAAACCAAGTACCCGGTACCCCATAAGGTTGTTGTGAAAATCAATCAATATTCTACAAGTAAAGGACAACAATGAGCACTTAATTTTATTTATTATGATGATGATTGTTATCACCCCCAAGACCTACAAAAACTCAAGACCAGTTTGAAAAATTGGCCCTGGGATAAAATGAATAATTCTATTCTGAAATTCTATACATAATTTATTAATTTGTTAACCTTAAAGAAAAAGAGAAAATCCAAGTTCAACCTACGGCTTTAAATGGAGGCTTCAGGAGACTTAGCAAGGCTTTGTAAAATTTAAAGGTCATATTTACCTGTAAGGCACATCCTTCATAGGTATGAACGTAAGTGCCCTATAATAACCAGCCAGCAAGTTTACTGGGTACCTCTTAAGTGCCCAATATCCCATAAATGTTTGTTGTACAAAGGCCAATTAACACAAATTCTGAAACCCAGGCCACAATCTTTATACATCTAGGGATATAATTTAAGAACGAAAGCATGTTCTTTCTCAAGGGAATGAAAATATCTATTTACCACTTGTTAACACAGAAAAACACACAAAATGTAAGTATCCTAGACTCATTCCCAAATTCTACATTCTAGCTAAAATGCTCTAAAAATGTATGCCAACGTAATAGTTACTCAAAAGCATATTTTGCCAACTATAAATACAATTTTGATTTATGCTCCCTGCAATTTTATTTTGCCCCAGGCCATGAGGCACCAAGGATGCATCTCAGAGTAAAAAAATTACTTAATTCATCTCATGGGATGAAAAGTTAAACGTAAAACTGCCTAAAAAGCAAGCCAAACACCTGTTTAAAAGTGGTATATATTTCATATTAACTACCCATATTTTTAAACACCGTCAAGAGGAAAAACAGAAGCACAAGAGAATAACAGCTTCGACCTAATAAACGTGCTTGGTTGGGAAAAGGCAGCCTGCCTGAACAGCTTCCCTTGCAATAAATAAATCTTACTTCCTGTCAATCCATGTTAACCTGCTCCCCATCCTTGATGGAATAAACAAGCAAAAATAAGGTACAATTACTTCTACTAGAAATTTACCCAGAAAAGTGGGGAAACATTTGAAAATGCCTTACCACGCATTAAATCTGTACTTTTCCAAAAAGTAGTATAGTGGGATCCTCTGGAAGCAAAACCCTGTCTTAGTATCCCCTTGCCTAGAGGTACATCCAATGATATCCTTCAGGATCTAGAGTAGGGAAAAAGGTAAATACCTGGCAAGACCCCCCAAAAAAAGGCTTGTCACCAGGGGCTGCAAGGAAAAAAAAAAAAAAACCGCAGGGATCCGGTACTTCCCGTCTCCAGCAGCATAAACGCCACTAATAAGTCCCAGGATCTCACATCCACCCGCCCGCCAGCCCCTGCCTTCCCCTCCCCTCCCCCTTTCTCCTCCACGCATTCTCTAGGCCCAAAGATTAGGAAGAATGACCAGGATACCAAAGACTGCCTCCGACTTCGGGGGTCTCAATCCCACAGGCACCAAAGAGAAAACAGGGGACACCAACCAAGCTTCACCGGTTCAGGGAAATTGGAAGAAGCGCCTAACACCCCAGGCCGCGCCCCCCCTCCCGCCCGCCCATCACCACCCCGGGTTGGAGCCTTCCGCGGATACCCTGAACCCATTCTCACCTAAGGAGAAAATGATGCCTCTTTCCGATAAGCAACACACAGCCCTAACCCACCAGGCCAAAGTCTTCCCAAACACCCGACTCAGAAGGTGTCTAGGCCCAGACCGCTGGGGCTGATGAGACGGGGTTGCGTTTTACCTCATGGGCTCAGTGGTCATGTTTTCGCGTTAACGCCTGGTCGGCTTCTGCGACCGTAGGGCGCCGCTCTGCGCTCCCCCGAGCCCGGATACAATAGAAATGCACTGAAGTCTTAATCGTCACTGTAGCTTGTGCTGAGTCCTCCCCACAGCTTAAAGGCCGCTACCACTGCAACCGCCGCAGGAGCCGCGGAAACAAAGCGACGCCGCCGCCGCCGCCATTTTGTTGGGCCGAGGCTCAGGCAGGAGAATTGGCGCGTCCTCCCTCTTCCTCTTTCGGTCATCCATTGGCTACCTCCTCCACAGTGCAGAGTCTTATTGGCTACAGAAATTCACCTTCTTTGGGGGCCTGTTGCTAAGGCGGTCGACGTCATTTGATCTCCACCACCTTTTTGCAGGGGGTCCAATTCAATCCTCGTCGATCTGAAAGTGCTGGTGACGTATTTTGACTTTATTCTGAAAAAGCTCTTTTGGTCCATCCTCTTTTCCTTAACATATCAACAAAACAGTATCAGCAACTTATATTTATTGAGAGTTTACTATATGCCCAGCACTATACTAATCCTTTATCCACATTATTTCCTCCAATCTTTACACCTTTTGTGGCAGTCAGTCTCATTACCTACATTTTCCAGATGAGGAAACCAAGATGCAAAGTCCCAGAGTAAAGCAGCCAAGATTCACACCAGGAGTCTGACTCCAGACACAGCAGTCTTAACCACTAATCTATATGGCCATCAATATAAATATTTTTTTCCTATATTCTAGGTTCTTAAATCTTTTCTTTCCTAGATATTTGATATCTGATATTCAGCACCTCAGCCTGCTTATGCTTACAAATATATATATATGTATGTGTATATATATATTTGTAACATACACACACATATATGACATAAAACTTGGGATCTTCATACAACTCTGTCATTACTAAATAAACTCTAAACTGCCTCTTGGAATGCACAGGCATGCCAGTCGTTTCTCCATTCTGATGTGCTATCTAGCTCACAAACCAGCCATTCTAGGTCTGTGTTTCCTCATAACTGAGGAGGTTTGGCTGTATGATCTCTCAAAGTATTTCCAGCTTTCATGTTCTATAATTTTATTCTACATTAGTAACAATTTTTGCAAGTCACAAATCAGTTCTCTAATAGTTTCTAATTTTATTTCCAAATTTATTCTTCCATGTATGCTTTACTTCAGTCTATTTGTTTTTCTTGAAATTTTCAAGAGCTCCTGTTGTGGTTAGGTGATAGGATTGCTGCTTTCTACTGCAAAAGCAGATGAGCCTTTTTAAAATGGATCACTTTGATAATCTGATAGAAACAGGCAACTTTTTAATCAGCTGAAGCCTGTACACATTTCAACTCATCTTTTAAATGTTGGATTCCATTGCAGACTAGAAACTAGCCTTCTACATCTCCTCTATAGATTTTCTTCTTGTCTTCCATACATTAAAAACCACTTAAACACAAAATTTACAGGAATCATATCTTCCTTCTGGGTCAATGCACTTAATTTGAAAGAATATCCACTCAATTAGGAGGCAGCACATGTGCCATCAAACAGACATCACTATGTGGAAAAGAGTAAGTAGCCCAGTATTTTAACGTGAATTGTAATTTTTAATGTAGAAATAGTTTAATTAACCACTATCTGAAGCAGTAAAGGTGACTAATTTGTATACTCCACTAGTTTTAAACTAGCTCTTGGTACCAAAACTACTTAACAGGGAGGCGGCTGTGGCTCAATCAGTGGGGCTCCCGTTTGCCATATGGGAGGCCCCGGGATCGGTTCCCGGGGCCTCCTGGTGGGGGCGGGCCCGCCTGCATGGCGTGGTTGGCTGACCCAGCGAGCGCGGGCGGCAGGGGGGGGGATGAATGAGTAAATAAATAAAATCTTTTAAAAATAAAAAAAAATAAAAAATAAAAAAAAACTACTTAACACTAAACAGCTTTAAATGACAAGTTCCACAAGTAGAGAAACATCTTAATAACAAAATTATAATCAAAGAATAAACGTTTTAAATATACAATAACACACTATGTTGTGAATCAGAAAGAACTGCTTTGCAATCAAATGATGACTTAAAAAAGTGTTAGTGATATACATATCGATATATCACTTTCAATAGATTATTCTTGACGGGTTTTTTCCAAATGTATTTTAGGTGGAAAAAATCACTGATAGACACATCATTCCCATATTTCTTCAAATTGCTGCAGAAATTAACTTAAAACATTTTCTAGAACGCTTGACTATAAAGGTGTAAATTCTGATTTTGATTATTTTGTAAGAAACACAAGATAGCAAGCTGGATGAGGAAATAGGCACTCTGATAATTCTTTTTTTAAGATTTATTTTATTTATTCCCCCCCTACCCCGTTGTTTTGCGCTTACTGTCTGCTCTCCGTGTGTTCCTCTGTGTCTGCTTGTCTTCTCTTTAGGCGGCACCAGGAACAGATCCTGGGATCTTCCAGAGTGGGAGAGAGGCGCTCAATCTCTTGTGCCACCTCAGCTCCCCGGCCTGCTGCATCTCTTATTGTCTCTCCTCTGTATCTCTTTTTGTTGTGTCATCTTGCTGCGCCAGCTCTCCACGCAAGCCAGCTCTCCGCGTGGGCCAGCACTCTGCACAGGCCAGCTCATTGCTCAGGCCAGCTCGCCGCGCGGGCCAGCTTGCCTTTCACCAGAAGGTCCCAGGAATCGAATCCTGGACCTCCAATATGGTAGATGGGAGCCCAGTCGCTTAAGCCACATCCGTTTCCCGTTATGGTAACTACTTTTATATTTAGGTCTTTGATCAATTTTGAGTAAATTTTTGTATAAGGTGTGAAATAGGAGTCCTCTTTCTTTTGGATATGGACGTACAGTTCTCCCAGTACCATTTGTTGAAGAGATTGTTCTGACATAGCCAGTTGGGTTTTACATAGCCTTGTAAAAAATCACATGAACATAGATGTGAGGGTCTGTTTCTGAACCATCAATTCGGTTCCATTGGTCTATATGTCTATCTTTATGCCAGTTACCATGCTGTTTATACCACTGTAGCCAGGTAACATGATTTAAAGTCTGGAAATGACAGTCCTCCAACTTTGTTCTTCCCTTTTAAGGTATTTCTGGCTATTCATGGCACATTACACTTCCAAATAAATTTGATAATTTGCCTTTCCAGTCTTTAAAAAAGGCTATTGGAATTTGTTTTTAAAGATTTATTTTATTTATTTATTTCTCCCCACCCCCTCGCTGTTTGCATTTGGTGTGTCTGTTGCCTTTCTTGTTTCTTTAGGAGGCACTGAGAACCAAACCCGGGACCTCCAATGTGGGAGGGAGGCGCCTAATTGCTTGAACCATTTCGTGATTTTTAATAAGCACTTTAACAACTGCTGATTATTTTATGCTAAAATCATAATGCTTTGGCAATATCTATGAAAATTTTAGATGCATATATTCTTTAATCCAGCAATTTAACCTCTAGAAATTTATCCTACACTCTAAATGTGTAAGATGAGATGTCTGCAGGCTTTGTAGCACTGATTGTAATGTCAAAACTTTGGAAACAACATAGATGTTCCTCAATGGAGGACTGGTTAAATAAATTATGCTACATCTATACAGTGGAATATAATATCACTCCTTAAAATTTTTTTAAACAGGCAGGTCTAGATGTACAGATATGGATGATTTCTAAGACATATTGTTAAATGAAAAAAGAAAATTAAAACGGTTTAATATTACTGTTAAGAGACTGAAAAAGAGAAAGAGATTAGAGAAAATATAGAATAACTCTGGAAAGATTAAAAAATGCACTTGAGGGAAGCGGCTGTGGCTCAATCAGTAGGGCTCCCATTTACCATATGGGAGGCCCTGGGTTCGGTTCCCGGGGCCTCCTGGGGAAGGCAAGCCCGCCCGCACGGCGTGGTTAGCTGACCCAGCGAGCACAAGCAGCAAGGGGGGGATAAATGAATAAATAAATAAAATCTTTAAAAAAAAAATGCACTTGATAGCACTTGATAATAGTGGTTGCCCCTTGAAAGTAACTTGGAAGCTGGGGAACAGGGCAGGAAGGAAACTTTTCACTGTATACGCCTTTGTACTTCTTATATTTTGTACCATGTGAATATATTTCCTATTCTAAAAGTGAGTGTAATCAAAATATCATAAAGTAACAATTCCTTTTTTCTTTTAGATGTCTCTAGTTTTTTAAACAGAAACAAACTAAAAACCATCTCTCTACTCAAATGATGTAAGTTATAAGTGAGAACACAACCTTTAAAAGTAACCAAAGAGGCTTAAACTCATAGGTCCCAACCAGATGATGTTTCCCTCTCATAAGCCAGTGGGAATATCAATAAATGATGTAATATTTTTAAATATTCTAAACTTAAGGCAATTTTATAATTAAGATGTTTTAAGAACTCTCCTAATCTTCTAATCTTTCAAAAATTGTTCTTAACAGAAATATAAGAAAAAAACAGGTGGATTTGAAAATATACCAAATAGAAATCCTATATATAAATAGAGTATTTGCAGTAAAAAACAAAACAAAACAAAACACCTCAGTAGACTTACTGGAGCAAAAAGCAGCAAGAGATTGTGAATTATAAGAAGATAATTATGACAAAATCACCCAGATTGTCTAGTATGTAGGCACATCAAGGATATTGTATTTTGAAACAATAAATGTGATCAAACATATAGTAAGTTATTTTAGTAATGCTTCATTTTTCAAATTACCAAAAACAAGATGGTCAGATGTTATGTTCTGAAAAAAAGTCACTCCTTGCCTTACAATATGAACTACAAAAAGTCATGAAAGTACAAAAATACAGCATTTATACAGAGTATTCTTTCTTTTAAAAAATCCATTTAAAATAAAAAGTGGAAAATAAAGGTTTTAAGGATGCATCTAAAAATGTAAAGTTTAGCAGTCTTTAGGTGATATGTTTGAATGATTACATCATACTTTCTACTTTTCCATTTTTTCCAAATTCCTACAAGGAGGAAATATTATTATGAAGATGGGGAAAATTAAATAATTTTTAACTGTTGTAAGAAACATAGGGCTATCCATTTTGGCCAGCACATATGAATCCAAGTAGCAATTATGGCAACATAAACCATAGCTCAATATTGTTTTAAAAGATGCTAAAAAGAAACACATACATAGTTCAGTTTCTGTATTTACTACCTAAAGATCATTACATAATTATTTTAGACAGTCTATACTCTAATCAACTACATACAAAAATGTAAACTGAAACTAATATAATAGCAATTCCTGCACACAAGGAATTTCCAAGCACCCAAACAGGCAAAATTAAAAATAAATGGGAAGGAAACAAACCAAAAAAATAATAATAAAAATAAATGGGAGCGGGGACGGATGTGGCTCAAATGGTTGGGCGTCCATCTGCCATATGGAGGGACCTGGGTTTGATCCCCGGGACCTCCCGGTAAAATAAAAAATATATATGTATATAGAAGGCGCATGGGCTGCCAGGCTCTGTGTGCCGCTGAGCCGTCGGGCCCCGGGAGCCATGCAGCAGGATGATGACGTAATGGGAGAGACAAGACGAGATGCTCCAAAAGCTCCAGAAGCCAGGAGCTGAGGTGGCGGAAGTGGCAGGACACCTCTCTCCTACATCAGAGATCTCCAGGATCGAATCCTGGTGAAGACTGGAGAAGGAGGATGAGAAGAGATGGCAGGAAACAGACAGAGAGAATTGCCCAGCGAATGGACACAAAACAGCAAATGGGGAAGGGGGGGTTTAAAATGGGTAAAGTAAATAAATAAATCTTTAAAAAAATAAATAAATAAAATAAAAAAATAAATGGGAGGGAGCGAATGTTGCTCAGTGGTTGAGTGCCTGCCTCTCATGTACAAGGTCCCAGGTTCAATTCCCAGTATCTCTCAAAAAATTAAAGAATAGAATCGGGGAAGCAGATGTGGCTCAAGCAATTGCTTGCCCACCTACCACATGAGAGGTCCCAGGTTCGGTTCCCAGTGCCTCCTAAAGAAAATAAGCAAGACAGCGAGCTGACGCAACAGGATGATGCAATGAGGAGACACAATGAGGAAACACAATGAGAGACACAACGAGCAGTGAGCAGAGGTGGCTCAAGTGATTGGGCACCTCCCTCCCACATGGGAGCAACTGGGTTCAGTTCCCAGTGCCTCCTAAAAAGAAAATGAGCATGCAAACCAGAGAGCAGGCAATGAGCGCAAACAACGAGGGGAGGGGGAATAAATAAATAAAATAAATCTTAAAAAAAAAAGAATAAACTAGAATCAGGATCTCAACTAATAAACAAATAAACAGATAGATAGATAGATGATAGATAGATAGATAGATAGATAGATAGATAGATAGATAGATAGAT
>JAKSZT010054528.1:1018996-1061635 GCA_026826555.1 Tolypeutes matacus
GATAGATAGATAGATAGATAGATAGATAGATAGATAGATAGATAGATAGATGGGAGAGTCTACGGGTTGACAAGCAAAATTTGGCAAAGCCATCTTCCTGAAAACTCCAGAAGACTTATAAGGTTGCAGTAACTGGGCAAATGCCAAATCAGGAAAACACAACTTTAAAAGTAGGAAAAGCTTTGTGGCATCCTTGATGGCCTTTCCCCCACTCCCTCCCTGACTTGGTGTGGATACAGTCTTTGCTTGCAGTGAAGGTCCCTGGCTCCATTCCAGAGGGAGCAAAATAACCCCTCTATGCATACTGGGTGCATGTTATCTCTGTGACATTTTATCTGGTGGCTGCCTGAAAAATTGAAACAAGGCAGTCTTCTCTGACTAGCTATCTAAAAACTTGCCATGCACACAGAAGTAGCTTAGGGACAGCTAAAGCAGGGTTAGAAACAATCAAATTGAGGAGAAACAGTGAGAGGCACAACAAACCAGGGAGCTAAGGTGGCTCAAGCAATCTGGGCCTCTCTCCCACATCAGAAGGTCCGGGGATTGGTTCCCAGTGCCTCCTAAAGAGAAGACAAGCAGACAAAGGAGAATGTGCAGCAAATGGACACAGAAGCAGACAGCAAGCACAAGTGGTGGGGTGTGGGTGGGGATAAATAAATAAAATTTAAATCTTAAAAAAAAAAAAAATCAAATTGTAATGGTCTAAGAGCACCCAGAGGGAGGTTAAGCCTATTTCATATGGAGACAAGGGGACATAAGAATCCCTGAAATCCTAAGGCCATGAGGTCATACCCAGTATAAAATGTATGCTCAGAAAAGTCTGGAGAGGACCCTAAACTTCCACCTCAGACCGATCTTCTTTGTAGAAAGGCTAACTGCTGAAGGTAAGCACCAGCCAACACAGACCCAATTTTCAAAGACTATGAAAGATGGTCTTTCTGTTGGTTCACTTGTTTTTGTTACATACTCACACTGAAGGAAATCTCTATCATATCAATAGCTGTATATAAATTTAAGGATCAGGGGGCCAAGATGGCGTTAGTGTAGGAGGGCACACACTGCAAGCTCCCAGAACAAGGCCGATCGTGGACGGGATCCTGCCCAGGGGTCCGTGCTGTGCACGCGTGGAGTGAGAAGCTTGGGACATATATCTGCGCGGATCAACGGCGTGGACGGAACGGGAAAATAGAAAGAAGCAAGGAAATAAAATAAGAAGAAAAACTGCCAAAGAGAAAACTTAACTCACACGCAGAACCAACAGCTAAATAAAATTCTAGAGCATAGAGAAAAGCTAATCAACTGAACAAACCCATCAAGATAATATGATGACCAGAGGGCAACAAAAAAATACAAATGACACTGAGAAACTGGAAAACATGGACCAGTCCAATGCACAAAATAAAAACCAGGAAGCAATGCAGAACATCGAACAACTAATCAAAGCTATCCAAACAAATATCATGGACCAACTTAAAGAACTGAAGGAAGAGATAAAGGATATAAAGAAGACACTGGGAGAACATACTGAAGAAATACCTAACATGCCTAAAAAGGTAATGGATATGATGGTGAACAAAGGCAAAATCCAAGAAATGAAAAAGACGCTGGACTCACATGGCAGCAGATTTGAACAGGCAGAGGAAAGAATTAGTGATATGGAAGACAATACAGTTGAAATCAAAGAGATTGTAGAACAGATAAACAAAAAGATAGAAAAAATCCAGCATGGTCTCAGGGAATTAACCGATAATACAAAACGCACAAACATACGCATTATGGGCATCCCAGAAGGAGAAGAGAAGGGAAAGGGAACAGAAGGAGTGTTGAAGGAAATAATGTCTGAAAACTTCCCAACTCTACTGAGAGAGATGGATGAACAGATCCAGGAAGCACAGCGCACCCCAAATAGTATAAATCCCAACAGGCCAACTCCAAGACATATATTTGTCAAAATGTCCAATGCTCAAGACAAAGAGAAAATACTCAAGGCAGCAAGACAAAAGAGAACCATCACATACAAGGGAAGCACAATAAGATTAAGTGCTGATTTCTCAAATGAAACCATGGAGGCAAGAAGACAGTGGTATGACATAGTCAAAACACTAAAAAAAAAAAAATTCCAGCCACGAATTCTCTATCCAGCAAAACTGGCATTCAAAAATCATGGAGAGTTCAAAATTTTCACAGATAAACAGCAATTAAGAGAGTATGTCAAGAAGAAACCAGCCCTTCAAGAAATACTAAAGGAATCTCTACAAGTTGAAAGGAAAAAACAAAGGAGAGAGAGTTGGAGGAGAGTTTAAAAACAACTGAAAAGTAAAAAAGAGAAACAAAACAACATATGACATACATTAACCCAAAGAAAAAATGGCTGAAGTAAGAAATTCGTTACGAGTAATAACACTGAATGTTAATGGATTAAATTCACCAATCAAAAGACACAGATTGGCAGAATGGATAAGAAAATATGATCCATCTATATGTTGTCTACAAGAAACCCACCTTCGACCCAGGGATTCAAGGAGGCTGAAAGTGAATGGCTGGAAAACCATTTTACAAGCTAACAATAGCCAAAATAGGGCAGGAGTAGCTATTCTAATATCAGACAAAATAGACTTTAAATGCAAAACTATTGTAAGAGACAAAGATGGACACTACATATTAGTAAAAGGAGTAATCTCTCAAGAAGAGAGAACAATCATCAACATTTACGCACCTAATCGAGGTGCCTCAAAATACGTGCAGCAAACTCTGGAAAAACTAAGAGGAGAAATAAATGCCTCTACAATTATAGCAGGGGACTTCAACACACCACTATCATCATTAGACAGAACATCTGGGCAGAGAATCAATAAAGAAACTAAGGCACTCAACAATACATTAGAAGACTTGGACTTAATAGACATATACAGAACACTACACCCAAATACAGTGGGATTTACATTCTTCTCGAGTGCACATGGAACATACTCCAAAATAGACCACATGCTAGGCCACAAAACAACACTTAATGAATTCAGAAAGATTGAGATTATACAAAGTAATTTCTCTGACCACAACGGAATGAAGTTGGAAATCACTAAGGGCCAGAGAAACAGGTTAGGCACAAGGATATGGAAGTTAAACAACACACTCTTAGACAAACAGTGGGTCAAAGAGGAAATTTCAAAAGAAATCAGTAACTACGTTGAAACTAATGAAAATGACAACACAACATATCAAAACCTATGGGATGCAGCGAAAGCAGTCCTGAGAGGGAAGTTCATAGCCATAAATTCATATATAAAAAAGAAGAAAGAGCTAAAATTGAAGACCTAACTGCACACTTGGAGGAATTGGAAAAACAACAACAAACTAAACCTAAAGGAAGTAGAAAACAGGAAATAACCAAGATTAGAGCAGAACTAAATGAAATAGAGATAAGAAAGCACTGGAAACAATAAACAAAACCAAAAGCTGGTTCTTCGAGAATATCAACAAAATTGACAAACCCTTAGCCAGACTAACAAAGAAAAAGAGAGAACAGATGCAAATACATAAAATAAGGAATGAGCAAGGTGATATCACTACTGACCCCACAGAAATAAAGAGTATCATAAGAGGATACTTTGAAAAATTATATGCCAACAAGAATGACAATTTAGAGGAAATGGACAAGTTTCTAGAAACCCACAAACAGCCAACATTGATGAAAGAAGAAATAGATGAACTCAACAGTCCAATTACAAGTAAAGAGATAGACTCAGTCATTAAAAACCTCCCAACTAAGAAGAGTCCAGGACCAGATGGCTTCAAAGCTGAATTCTACCAAACATTCCAGAAAGAGCTAACACCAATTCTACTTAAGCTCTTCCAAAAAATAGAAGTAGAAGTAATATTACCTAACTCATTCTATGATGCCAACATTACCCTAATACCAAAACCAAATAAAGATACTACAAGAAAGGAAAATTACAGACCAATTTCTCTAATGAACCTAGCTGCTAAAATATTTAACAAAATACTTGCTAATCGCATTCAACAACATATCAAAAGGATTATACACCATGACCAAGTGGGTTTCATCCCGGGTATGCAAGGATGGTTCAATATAAGAAAATCAATCAATGTAATACACCACATAAACAAATTGAAAGAAAAAAATCACATGATCATCTCTATAGATGCCAAAAAAGCATTCGACAAAATACAGCACTCTTTCCTCATAAAAACACTACAAAAGATAGGAATAGATGGAAACTTTCTGAAAATGATAAAGGGTATATGTGAAAAACCCAAAGCTAACATCATTTTCAATGGTGAAATCCTAAAAGCCTTCCCTCTGAGATCGGGAACAAGACAAGGATGCCCACTATCACCACTCCCATTTAACATTGTCTTAGAAGTATTTGCACGAGCTCTGAGACAAGAAAAGGACATAAAAGGCATCCAGATTGGAAAAGAAGAAGTAAAAATTTCATTATTTGCAGATGACATGATCCTATACATAGAAAGCCCTGAGAAATCTACAACAAGGCTTCTAGAACTTATAAAGGAGTTCAGTAATGTTGCAGGCTATAAGATCAACGCTGAAAAATCAGTAGCATTTCTGTACACCAATAACAAGCAAACTGAGGAGGAAATCAGGAAAAAAATACCATTTACAATAATAAATAAAAGAATCAAATACCTAGGAATAAATTTAACTAAAGATGTAAAGGACTTATATACAGAAAACTACACAACACTGTTAAAGGAAATCAAAGAAGACTTAAATAAATGGAAAAATATTCCCTGTTCATGGATAGGAAGACTAAACATCATGAAGATGTCTATCCTACCCTAACTGATTTACAGATTTAATGCAATCCCAATAAAAGTCAATACTATATTTTTTAAGGAACTGGAAAAACTAACCACAAAATATATTTGGAGAGGCAAGAGGCCTCGAATTGCCAAAGATATATTGAAAAAGAAAAATGAAGTTGGAGGTATCACACTACCTGACGTTAAAAAGTACTACAGGGAGGCGGCTGTGGCTCAATCGGTAGGGCTCCCATTTGCCATGTGGGAGGCCCCGGGTTTGGTTCCCGGGGCCTCCTGGTGAGGGCAGGCCCGCCCGCATGGCGTGATTGGCTGACCCAGCGAGCACAAGCAGCAAGGGGGTGATAAATGAATTAATAAATAAAATCTTTAAAAAATAATATTAATAAAATAAAAAAAAAAAATAAAACGTACTACAAAGCTACAGTGATCAAAACTGCGTGGTATTGGCACAAGGATAGACCTACTGACCAATGGAATCGAATTGAGAGTTCTGATATAGATCCTCGCATATACAGTCATCTGATATTTGACAAGGCCACAAAGCCCACTCGGTTGGGAGAGAATGGCCTCTTTAACAAGTGGTGCGTGGAGAACTGGATATCCATATCCAAAAGAATGAGAGAAGAATACCATCTCACACCTTATACAAAAATCAACTCAAGATGGACCAAAGATCTAAATATAAGAGCCAAAACCATAAAGACCTTGGAAGATAATGTAGGGAAGCATCTACAGGACCTTGTAATAGGAAATGGGTTCATGAACTTCACAGCCAAAGCACGAGCAGCAAGAGAAAAAATAGATAAATGGGATCTCCTCAAAATTAAAAACTTCTGCACCTCAAAGGATGTTATTAAGAAAATAAAAAGGCAGCCTACCCAATGGGAAAAAATATTCGGCAACCATATATCTGATAGGAGCCTAATATCCTGCATATATAAAGAAATCCTACATCTTGAAAATAAAAGGACAAACAACCCATTTAACCTGAAAAGACACTTCTCCAAGGAAGAAATACAAATGGCTAAAAAGCACATGAAAAAAATGCTCAACATCGCTTGCTATCAGGGAAATGCAAATCAAAACTACAATGAGATACCATCTTACACCCATCAGAATGGCAGCTATTAAAAAAACAGGAGACACTAAATGTTGGAGAGGATGTGGAGGAATAGGAACCCTCATCAACTGCTGGTGGGACTGCGGTATGGTCCAGCCACTGTGGAGGACAGTTTGGCGGTTCCTCAGAAAACTAACAATAGATCTTCCGTATAATCCAGCAATTCCACTGCTGGGTATATACACAGAAGAACTGAAAGCAAAGACACAAACAGATATATGCACACCAATGTTCATAGCGGCATTGTTCACCGTTGCCAAAAGTTGGAATCAGCCCCGGTGCCCATGAACAGACGAATGGATAAGCAATATGTGGTACATACATACAATGGAATATTACTCAGCTGTAAGAAGGAACAAAGTGCTAACACATGGAATAACGTGGATGAATCTTGAAGACCTTGTGTTGAGTGAAGCAAGCCAGGCACTGAAGGATGAACAGTATATGACCTCACTGATCTGAACTGAGGAAAGTGAGCAGTCTCTGAGAACCATTGTCTGAAAGATAGGTTAACAAAGGAGAGTAAGAGAAGAGCAGGCTTTGAGCCATCACCCATATGGACATAATCTATGGTAAAGGGATAGAGTGTGGTTGCATGTGGGGGATGGGGCAGATGAATGGTGGTGTTCCTGGGTTTGGTGGTGCAGCACTGGCGAGTGGGTGGATTAGGAAGTGCAGGTTCAAATCCCCAGGGCATGTAACTGTGAATCTTGAAATTCCATGGGTAGGGAGAGGGGGGTTATCATGGGCCCTGGGGGGCTGGGGGGAAGGGAACAGTCAAGATCTAATGGGGTGTTTGGTGGTCATGGGAAAGGTTTTTCATTACCTTACAGTAATGGACACAGGACATGGTAAATATCATCAAAATTATTAAACTGTATCATCTAAATTGTAAACTATACTGTAAATCATTGACAATGTTTAGTTGCTATATTTTGCTATCTGTATAACAGTTATAACAATGCTAACATTAAAAAAGGGGGGGGTTAATATTGGGTGGGGAAGGGGGGGTGGTTTGGTATCTGGGAGTCTCTGGCACTCCGTATGTGACTTTGCTGTGACCTAAAACTTCTTTGAAAATCAAATGAAAAATTGGGAGACAATGGGGATTGAGAGGGGGAAGGTGTCACAGCACACCAGACATCCGATAACACAGTGATAAAAGGAAGGAAAGAAAAGAAAAGAGATAGGAAAAAAAATTAATATATATATATATTTATATTTTAAAGGCATTTCCTTTGCCTTTTTGCCCATTTTTTGAATGTCCCAATCCGCTAATTATCTTTTATATTGTTTTGTTTTTTGTTTGATTATTTGTTTTTTTTTTCCTTCTCTTTTCTTTTTTTTTTTCCCCTGAGTTTCCTTATGTTTGTCTCTTGCATGTAAGCTTATCATACTTGTTTCTTTTTCCTAGTAAGTGTATTTGATTATTTTATGGACTACATGTTCATGGAGGATTTGGATCACAGAAGGGTTACAATGGGTACTGCAGGGGATTATTGGTGGGGGGTGTCTGGGAGGGGGGTTTCATGGGAATTAGTTCATCCGAATATACATGAAAGATATACAAAATCGTTCAAAAGATCAAAAGATGGGGCATGGTCACGATGGGTGGACAATTACACAATAAATGAGGGAATCTGAATTCCTAGCCTGGAGAGCTCTGCCACAGTCTCCAAGGTAGCAGCAATAGTCCTCTGAGTGCAGGGACAGTGTCTGTCAAAAGAGGATGACCCACTGATGTGTTCTTTTTATTGATGACTACCCTTATGAGTCTTTGCTCTTGTAACTGAGACTTAGCCTGCAGTTGTGGGTTGCCTAAGGGTTGCCACCTGGGAGCCTCCTTGTTGCTCAAATGTGGCCTCTCTCTAAGCCAAACTCAGCATATGATTGCATTTCCTTCCCCCCAATGTGGGACATGACTCCCGGGGATGAGCCTCCCTGGCAACGAGGGATTAATACCAAGTGCCAACTGGCAGCACAACTGGAAAAAGACCTTGAATTAAAGGGGGAAAAGGTAAAGACAAATGAGTTCAAGTGGCTAAGAGACTTCAAAGAGAGTCGGGAGTTCATCCCAGAGGTAACTCTTACACACACCTCAGTAGGAGCTCATAGAACATCTAAGTGCCTATCACCCCACACAGAGGGACTCCTGAGAGCTCTGGAGACGCCCAGGTCCTATGTAAGTGGGGATAGACCCAGAGACTGATGCCTTATCAGTGGGCTCTATTTTGGAATCTGTGCTCCTGAGAGTGACAGAATTGGACTCAAATAAGTCCTCCCTGTACATGGTTCATCAGTCCCTTCTATTCAAACCTATATGTGATGCTGAAGATTTTAGGTATACTTCCAGAGACTGGAGCCTCCAGCCTACCTATGTGCCAGGTGTGCATGAAATCTCGGTGGAGCTGCAACTCCAGCTCAATGGACTCATCCAAGTCACCTGATGAGGAGACAACGATGGGCAATGGCCATCCCAGGGAATGGAGAGGGCCTGCATCTGCAGGCAGGATCATCCCACCCACCATATCCATGGGATATAAGCCCTCTCTCACTTGGAGGTGGAGTGGACATCACCATCCCAGTCACCTCAGGATTGGGGGAAGAACTATGGACTAGAGTGGACTTGATGGAATTCTGTTGTTCACATATGGTGATTCTAGCAATGGAAGAAATTATAACAATGAGGTGGAGCCAGTGGCCACTAGACACTTTTGGGGCAGGGACGAGACGAGCAGTTGAAATACAGGGGCTTCTTTGGGATTTGGAAGTTGTCCTGAGTACCTTTGTGGCAACGGATGTAGGCCATTTTAAATCAGCACACACCACTCAGAACTGTGTGGGAGAGTGTGGTCTATGGTGTGAACTGTGGTCTATGGTTGGTGGCAAGGCCCCAGGATGTGTAAGTCCATTGAGGTGGTGGACCACACTTGTGGGAGGAGATGTTTATGTGGGATGTGGTGGGAGGTGTGGGAGGTAGGCAACATGGAAATCCCAGTGGGTTCTGTGTAATATTTTGGGTATCTAAGCACCTCTTAAAATATATTTATATATATACATAAATAACATTTTTGTAAGCAAATGCATATATATTTATATATCATTTTGCAAATGTTGGTATGTATTGTGAAAATTTTTATTTTTACCCACAATTAAAAAAAAAAATGAAAAAAAAAATTTTAAGGATCAGACTGCCCAGGGAATAAATTCCAGAGTTAACACTTTAAAATATTAAAATATATAGTGTTTAACAAAAGATTACAACTCAAACAAACAGGAAATGATGACCTATCCAAATGACAAAGATAAAACATCAGAAACAATCAAATAAGAAGACCAGACTTTGGACAAACCAAAGACTTCAAAAAATTGGTATTCATACCAAGCACCAACTAGCAATGCAACTGGAAAAAGACCTCAAATAAAAGGGAGAAAAGGTAAAAACAAATGAGTTTATATGACTAAGAGACTTCAAAGTGAGTTGGGAAGTCATCCCAGAGGTAACACTTATGCACATCTCAGCAGGATCTCATAGACTGCCAAAGTGGATACTACCCCAAATAGTGGGGTTCCTGATGGCTCTGGATACACCCAGGTCCTATGGTCAGGGCAGATAGTTCCGGAGTTTGGTGTCTTGCCAGTGGTCCTACTTTGGTGTTTGTGCTCCTGAGAGTGACAGAATTGGATTCAATTATGTCTTCCCTACACGTGACTCATCT
Source organism: Tolypeutes matacus (assembly GCA_026826555.1). Taxonomy (NCBI): domain Eukaryota; kingdom Metazoa; phylum Chordata; class Mammalia; order Cingulata; family Chlamyphoridae; genus Tolypeutes; species Tolypeutes matacus. The sequence continues at coordinate 1,028,642 of JAKSZT010054528.1, forward strand.
GTCCCTTCTATTTAAACCTATACTTGGTGCTGGAGTTTGTAGGTGTACGTCCAAGAGACTTGAGTCTTTGGGCTGTCCATGTGCCAGCTGGGCCCAGAACCTCAATGTAGCTGCAAAACCTACTCTACAGCTCACTGGACTCACCCAGGACAACTAACAAGGAGATGATGATGGACAACGACCATCCCAAGGAACAGAGAGAGTCTGCAACTGCAGGCAGGATAGTCCCATTCATCTTCCCCATGGGTTATAAGCCCGCTGTCAACTAGAGGTGGAGTGGACATCACCATCCCAGAATCCTCAGGATTGGGGAAAGAACTATGGACTAGAGTGGACTTACTGGTATTCTAATATAGACATATTGTGATTCTAGCAATGGAAGAAATTACAACATTGATGTGGAGCCAATAGCCACTGGAGACTCTGGGGTCAGGGAAAGGGAAAAACAGTTGTAGTACGGCGGCTTTTTCAGGACTCAGGAATCGTCCTGAATGACACTGCAATGACAGATATAGGCCATTTTTATATCATCCCATAACATGCAGAACTGTGTGGGGAGAGTGTAGACTACAATGTGAACTATGGTCCATGCTTAATGGCAAAGCCCCAGGATGTGTCTATAAATTGTAATGAATGTGCCACACTAATGAAGGATGCTTATGTGGGAGGTGTGGAGAATGGGGCATATGGGAATCCCTATATTTTCGGTGTAATATTTATATAATCTATGTATCTTTTTACAAAATTATTATTAAAATATTGATATTCAATCTGCTCATAGAGCTAAAAGAGAAAATGGAGAAAGAATTAAACAATATTAGGAAAAAGATATATGAACAAAATGACAATCTCAATAGAGATAGAAATTATCAAGGAAACCAAACAGAACTGAAGACAACAATAACTGAAATTAAAAATTCCATAGAGGGATTCAATAGCAAATTGGTGCTAATAGAAGAAAGAATCAGGAAACTCGAATATAAGACAACTGAAATTATTCAGGGTGAGGAACGACAACAAAAAAAAGAATCAAGATAATTAAACAAAATCTAAGACACCTGTGGGCCACCAGCAAGCATACCAATCTATGCATTATGGGAGTCCAAGAAGGAGAAGAAAGAGACAAAGTGGCAAAAAGAATATTTTTAAAATTAATGGCAGAAAATATCCCAAATTTAATGAAATATATAAATATACACATTCAAGGAGAACAAGGACCCCCAAACAGGATAAACTTGAAGATGTCCGTGCAAAGATACATTATAAGCAAATTGTTAAATGACAAAGGCAAAGAGAGGATCCTGAAAGCTGAAAGAGAGAAGCAATGTTTCATGTACAAGGGAGACCCAAAGAGGTTAAGCACCAATTTCCCAACAGAAAGTATGACAGTAAAAAGGCAGTGGCATGAAATATTTAAAGTATTGCAAGAAAATAATTGCCAACTGAGAATTTTATATCGGGCAAAACTCTCTCGAAAGGAGGGTGAGATTAAGATGTTCCCAGATAAAACAAAAACTGGGGGAGTTTGTAATTAGTAGATCTCAGCTACAAACAATGCAAAAGGGAGTACAAAGACACTACACAGTATATCAAAGCAGCATAAAGAAATAAAGATCACCAATAAATATAAATACATAGATAATTATAAACACGACTATAATTGCATTGTATTTTTGGTGTGTTACTACACTTTTTCTTATTACAGAATCTAAAATGCAAATGCATAAAAAATGAGAACAAAAAGACAAACAACCATTAAAAAATGGGTAAAAGATTTGAATAGACATCCCTCCATAGAAAATATACAAATGGCCCAAAAGTACATGAAAAGACGTTCAACATCATTAGCCATAAGGAAGATGCAAATCAAAACCACAATGAGATACCTTTTCACACCATTTAGAATGGCTGCTATTTAAAAAAATGGAAAAATGTTGGAAAGGATGCAGAGAAATAGGAACACTCATGCCTTGCTGGTGAGAATGTAAAATGGTGCGGCCATTGTGGAAGACAGTTTGGTGGTTCCTACAAAAGTTAATTATAGAATTACCATATCACCTGGCAATCCCACTACTAGGTACATACCCAAAAGACATGAAAGTAAGGACTCAAACAGGTGTTTGAACACCAATGTTCATAGCCGTATTATTCACGATTGGCAAAAGATGGAAGCCAACCAAGTGCCCATCAACTTATGAATGGATACACATAATATGCTATATACATACAACGGAATATAATTCAGCCATAAAAAGGAACGAAGTCCTTATATATGCAACAACATGGATGAACTTAAAGACATCATGTTGAGTGAAATAAGCCAGATACAAAAGGACAAATATTGTATGACCTCACTAATATGAAATAATTAGAATAAGCAAACTCATAGAGTCAGTATCTAGAATATAGGTTACTAGGGGATGGAGTGAGGATAAGGGAATGGGAAATTAATGCTTAAAATGTACAGGGTTCCTATATGGAACAATGGACATATTTTTGGTAATGGATGGTGGTTATGGTGGCACAATATTGTGGATGTAATTAACAGTTCTGAAATATATATCTAAATGTGGTTAAAAGGGGAAATGTTAGGTTGTATATATGGTAACAGAATAATTTTTTTAAAGTCATGGAGGGGGGCGGATGTGGCTCAAATGGTTGGGCATCCGTCTGCCATATGGAGGGACCTGGGTTCGATCCCCGGGACCTCCCGGTAAAATTAAAAATATATATATATAGAAGGCGCATGGGCTGCCAGGCTCTGTGTGCCGCTGAGCCGTCGGCCCCGGGAGCCATGCAGCAGGATGATGACGTAACAGGGGAGAGACAAGATGAGATGCTCCGAAAGCTCCAGAAGCCAGGAGCTGAGGTGACGCAGGCAGCAGAATACCTCTCTCCTACATCGGAGGTCTCCAGGATCGAATCCTGGTGAAGACTGGAGGAGGATGAGAAGAGGTGGCAGGAAACAAACACGGAGAATTGGAGAATTGCGCAGCAAATGGACACAAAACAGCAAATGGGGAAGGGAGGGTTTAAAATGGATAAAGTAAATAAATAAATCTTTAAAGTCATGGAACTGCAATACACAAACGGTGAAACCTAAGATAAACCATAAACTATAGATAATAGTATAATTATAAAAATGTGCTTTCACCAATTGTAACAAATATTCCACACCAATGCAAGGTTCCCAATTTCTCCTTATAATATTGAAAATGTTTATCTTTCGTCTTTCCATTTGTGTATTGGAAGCAGTTAAATGGTTTTGTAAGTTTCAAAGGTCTATAGCAGATGGGACTTTGCCTCAAGATGAACTGTATTTCTTTAAAATGATTTTGATATGATTTTGTACTTGAATTGTTACTGATTTAGGTTTTTTTGTGAGAATTGTAATGTATTTTTGGAATTCAGAGGGTGGAATGTAACCGTTGGGGAATTTGATGTAATTATGAATTCCAAAAATATAATTGAATCATGCTTGTAAACTGATCTGTTAATCTGGGCATGATTAGGTTAGGATTAGGGCGTTGAGCCCCACCCCTTGGTGGGTGGGGAATTAAATATAAAAGGCAAGGCAAAGGACAGTTGAAGCAGTCTTTTGAGAAGCAGTTTTGATATTGGAAAGAAGGCCCCAGGAGAAGAGAAGCAAGCCGTTTGCCTGATCGTCTACAGCTAACCTTGTAGAGGAAACAGGAGCCAGCTGACCTTGTGGAGGAAACAGGAGCTAAGCCCGGAGAGAAACGCAGCCCCGGGAAGAGAGGAACCCCAGAAGCCTGAACCCTGGTAAACGCTGGCAACTGTCTTGCCCTAACACGTGGCAATGGACTGTGATGAGAGAAGAAACCTAACGCTTTATGGCCTGGTATCTGTGGACTTCTACCCCGAATAAATACCCTTTATAAAGACCAACCCATTTTTGGTATTTCACATTAGCACCCCTTTGGCTAACTAATACAGAATTTGGTACCAGGTATATTGGGATCCTCTATTTTACGCAAGATTGTCCTGTAAACCCGTGGCTTCTCTAATAAAGGGAAAAAAGTAGTGAGAAATATTTGGTTTTGGACACACAATATATGAAGTTGTAATTTGTGACAAGAACTACAAAAAGGTGGGTGATGGAGGGATACAGAACATACTAGAGAACATATGTAGAAGGGAAGGTGAAGGGGCTCAAAATGGGTCACTGCAAAAGATCAAGTAAATACAAAAGTAGGCAATAGAAAAATACAACTGGAGTGACCTATGGAGTGTGGTTAACAGTAATGATGTAATATTCATGCATCTAGGACAAAGATGTACTGTGTTGATAATGGGGCAGTATGGCAAAAGTGTGCCAAATGTATGCTATGGAATAGTCTGAGGATATTATCTCATAATCTGTAAGAAATGTTCCACCATGGTGTGGTGTGTTGATAGAGGGGTGTTGTGTGGGGATTCTGCACATGTGCATGATTGTTTTGTAAGTTTACAACTTTTATCATAAAAATATATTTAAAAAATAGTAATAGGGTAGGTTGGGGGAAAAATATACCAAATGTAAGATAAGGGCTATAGTTAGTAGTAAGATTTTGATGATATTCTTTCATCATTTGTAACAAATGTCTTAAAACAATGCAAGGTGTTGGTGGAGGGTTGATGTATGGGACCCGTGTATGATGTTATGCATGTTTGCTTTGTAAGTTCGCAACTTTTACTATACACTTATTGTTTATGTTTATGTATGAGTGATATACTTCAAGAAATTTTTTTTTAAATGGAGAAAAAATCAAAGTTGGTGTTATATTAATGCTAAAGACAAAAAAATAGGGAGTTTGGTTTTTTTAGATATGAATATGATTAAGCATTTCTTTCTTTTCTTCATTTTTCTCATTAGTAAGTAGACCATGACTATGTTATTTAACTAATTTGTGTTCATCTGTGTATCTTTCTGTAAACTAGAGGAACAAATGAGTTAGTAGTTGGAATTCAATGAGTTAAAAGTGTCTGGAAAGAATATTTTAGGAGTAATGTTTCCATAACTGGTTGCGTTGAATTTTTCTGTTTTTTTTTTTTTTTTGGAAATAAAGTTATTTAAAATATATATGTTTTTAAAAAGTAGGCAATAATAAAAAATTTAGGGACAAAAAAAGGTATAAGACAAAAATGAAAAAGGAAAATGGCAGAAGAAAACCCTACATTCTAAGTAGTTATTTAAATGTAAATGGCTTCAACTCCCTGGTCAAAACATAGAGATTGGCAGAATGATTTTAAAAGAATGACTCAACATTCTTTTATGTTAAAAGACTCATGCTATTTATGAGACCCACCTTAAATTCAAGGCACAAGAGGGTTGAAAGTGAAAAGACGGAAAAAATATTCCATGCAAATAGTACGCAAAAGAGAGCTGGAGTAGGAATACTAATATTAGATAAAATTGACATTAAGGCAAATACTATTTCAAGGGACAAAAAGGGCACTATATACTATATATAAAAAGGGCACTTAATAAAGGGGTCAATTCAACAGGAATATATAACAATTATAAATATAAATGCAACTAATGGCATGGCTCCAAAATATATGAAGCAAATGTTCACAGATTTGAAGGGAGAAAGAGGTGTTCTACATTAATATTAGGAGATTTCAAGATACCACTTTCAATAATGGATAGAGCATCTAGATAGACGATCAATAAGGAAATAAACTTGAACAATACAATGAAACAACTAGACCTAAGAAACATATATAGAACACTTCACCTAACAACAGAATATGTTCTCTTCTCTAGTGCACATGGATCATTCTCCAGGAAAGATCGAATGTTAGGTCACAAAGCAAGTTGCAATAAATTTTAAAAGACTGGGAAGCGGCTGTGGCTCTATCAGTAGGGCTCCCGTTTACCATATGGGAGGCCCCGGGTTCGGTTCCCGGGGCCTCCTGGTGAAGGCAAGCCCGCCCGCACGGCGTGGTTAGCTGACCCAGCGAGCACAAGCAGCAAGGGGGGGATAAATGAATAAATAAATAAAATCTTTAAAAAAAAAAAAATTTTAAAAGACTGAAATCATACAGTGTATCTTCTCCAAACACAATGGAATGAAGCTAGAATTCAATACAGAGAAAGAACTAGAAAATTCACAAAAACATAGAAATTAAACAATACAATCTTAAACAATTAATTGGACAAAGAATAAATCACAACAGAAATTAGGAAATATCTTTAGTTAAGTGAAAATGAAAACACAATATACCAAAATTTATGGGATGCAGAAATAGCAGTGTAAATGCTTACATTTTAAAAAGAAGAAAGATCTCAAATCAGTGACATGGCCTCACCCCTTGACCAATTAGAAGAGCAAACTAAACCCCAAAGTGAGTGGATGGAAAGAAATAACAAAGATTAGAGTGGAGAAAAATGAAAGAAAATTAAAAAGCAAAAGAAAGTATCAATGAAATGAAAAAAATAGTTGTGTGAAAAGATCAAGAAAAGACAAACTTTGGCTAAACCAAAAAAGACAAAAAAGAGAGAGGACAGGAATAAATAAAATGAGAAATGAAAAGGAGAACATTACTACCAATCCCACAGAAATAAAAAGAACTATAAGAGGATACTATGAACAACTGTATGCCAACAAATTAGATAACTTAGGTGAAATAGAGAAATTCCTAGAAGCACTGAAACTACACACACTGAATCAAGAAGAATTAGAAAATCTGAACAGACCAATAACAAGTAATGAGATTGAATCAGTAATAAAAAACCTCCCAACAAAGAAAAGCCTAGGACCAGATGACGTCAATGGTGAATTTTACCAAATATTCCAAGAAGAATGAACACCAATCATGCTCAAACCCTTCTAAAAAATTGAAGAAGAGGGAACACTCCCTAACTCATTCTATGAGACCAACATTACCCTCATACCAGATCCAAAGATCCCACAAGAAAAGAAAATTACAGAACAATATCCCTTATGAATATGGATGCAGAAAATTTTAACAAAATACTAGCAAACCAAATCCAACAGCATATTCAAATATATATATACACTATGTTTATGTGGGATTTATCCCAGGTATACAAGGGTGGTTCAACATAAGTAAATCAATTAATGTACTACACCACATTGATAGCATGAAGGGGAAAATGATATGATCATGGCAATTGAAGTATAAAAGGCAGATGAAAAAATCCAGAACCCCTTCTTGATAAAAACACTCAGAAGAATGAAAGTAAATTTCCTCAAAAGTCTAAAGAGTAGGGGGAGGAGATGTGGCTCAAGGGATTGAGCGCCTTCTTCCCACATGGGAGGTCCTGGGTTCAGTTTCTGGTGCCTCCTTAAAAAAACAAAGACAAACAACAAGCAAACAAAGGAAGAAACCAATTCAGGGCAGCCAATGTGGCTCAGTGGTTGAGTGCTGGCTTCCCATTTACAAGGTCCCAGGTTCAATCCTCAGACCCAGTACTTCAAAAAAAAAAAAAAAAAAAAATTAAAGGGAATATATGAAAAGCATACAGCTAATGCTATATTCAACGATGAATAGCTAAAAACCTTCCCCCTAAGGTCATGAACAAGACAAACATGCCCATTGTCGCCATTGTTATTCAATATTGCACCGGAAGTTCTAACCAGAGCAATTAGGCAAGAAAAAGAAATAAAATGCATCTAAATTGAAAATTAAGATGTGAAATCTTCCTGTTTGCAGATGATATGATCCTATATATAGAAAATCACACACACAAAAAATCTAAAACAAAACTACTAGCGCATGTAAAGGAATTCAGCAAAGCGCTATGGTTCAAGATTAACATGCAAAATTCAGAAGAGTTTCTGTAGACTAGTAATGAACTATCTGAAAAGGAAATCCAGGAAAATATTTCATTTGCAATAGCATCTAAAGGAATCAAATATATAGGAATAAATTTAACCAAGGATGTAAAGGATTTGTGCAAGAAAAACAGAACATTATTGAAAGAAATTAAATGCTTAAATAAATGGAAGGACATCTTATGTTCATAGTTTGTTTTCAATTAGCAATAATCGCGCCTCGGATAAACCTCATTGGCTACGATACTGCCACTGCGCAAAGCTATGTTCATAGTTTGGAAAACTAAATAGTGTTAAGATGTCAATTCTACCCAAAGCGATCTGGAGATTCAATGCAATTGCAATGAAAATTCCAACAGCCTTTGCAGAAGTGGAAAAGCCAATCATTAAATTCATATGGAAGCCCGGGGTGGCTGAGAGGGCTTGGGGTTAAGCTTAGGTTAGAAGGCGGCTTGCGCTTGCTCAGGCTGCACTGCGGCGACAATGGAGGAGGGAGATAATCACAGCACCAACCTGCTGGCTGCAGAGTTTGCAAGTCTGGAAGAGCAACTGTCCGGATGGGGAGAAGTGATGCTGCTAGTCTCCGATGGGAAAGAGCCTGGTTTCTACCTGCCATCATGGGCGCAGTTTCTTTGGTGTTTATGTCTACTATCTGGATCCATCTGTTCTGTCCGATGTTTCCTGTTTTGTTATGTTTTTGTGCTTGGCTGACTACCTTGTTCCCATTCTAGCGCCTAGAATTTTTGGCTCCAATAAATGTACCACTGAGAAACAGCAAAGATTCCATGAAATTTGCAGCAATCTAGTAAAAACAAGATGCAGAGCTGTGGGCTGGTGGAAACGTCTCTTTACACTAAAGGAAGAAAAGCCAAAAATGTTCTTCATCACCATGATCATTTCTCTTGCTGCGGTTGCTTGTGTGGGACAAGAAGTCCACAACCTTTTTCTTACCTATCTAATAGTTACTTTCTTACTGTTGTTCCCTGGACTCAACCAACATGGAATCATTTCAATGTACATTGGAATGGCCAAAAGGGAGATAAACAAGTTTCTCAAACAAAAATAAAAGAAAAATGAATAATGCATTCTGTTCAATGTGAGTAATGGAATGTACGTTGTCCCTGGGAACAATTTCTACTATGCCATCTGTATACTAAAATGTTACAGACATAGCTCTCTGCTCTCACTTATTCTCACCTTGGTTAATAGAAATTCAGATTTGCTAAGTAAGGCTTTCTGCAGTGTCTTCAAGCCCATTGTAGTGGGTTGCAGTCTCATCAGTGGACCTTATATGGACAACTCCTTAGTAAGTACTGGCTTGTTCTGATTTTTCTTACTCAGGGTTAATTGAATTCTTATTTTTAAGCAACTTCCTTGTGTTAATCTTTGCTTTAGCTAGATTTAAGGTAGTGGTCTGTGGCTGCAGGAAACCGGTTCTACTATCTGCTTCCACAGTCTGCTTACAAAAACTGGCTTCATGAATACAGAGACCAATTTTACCACTTTTGATGAAGAGACCAATTAAGATTCATTCCTCATTTTGTTTCCTTACTGTGGTGGAAGAATACCCATTAAGTAAAATGGAATTAATTCCATGCCCTAGTATATGTTGGTTTCTCCCTGGTGCAAAACTTAGCAATTGATCCTTTCTCCCAAATGGGGACTCTGACAGCTTAGAGCTCTTGTTCCCTTGCATTTAGAGTTCAATGTCATAAATCCTTAGAGGCTTTTTAATAGACTTCCAGAAGATTGTATTTTAGATTTTAACATAGCTTAATTTCAGACTTTTAGCTGACTGAAGCTAAAGTATATAGTAGGTTAAGACTCATGTCTATGACTTTTACTCCAAGAGCAACCAATAAAGGACAAAAGTCTTCCTATGTTAGTCAGGATACATTTCAGTAGAAAACAATTGTATCCTACTATTTTTTCAAGACCAGAATAAGCCTTTAAAGGTAATCTTCAAGATTCTCATTTTATGGTAATACTGGCTTTTTCGGTCCCTACGGGGTTGGAATAGAAGGTAGAGACAGAGACCCTTTTGGCTTCTGACTTTTTTCCTAGATATTTCTCTGAAGACTGCAAGGGCTGTTGATGAAACGGACTTGCAGTGATGGTAGCTGGCCTCTGGTCTACAAAGATTTTGTAACTCCTTGGAAAGTTTATAATCTCCTGTTTAGTAGCTAGAAATTTAGAGTCGTTGAAATCTGTAGGAGTGAGAGGACCTCTGAGGGCCAAAAGCATGTGGCATATTTGGGAACAATTCTTAAACTCTGATAACTAGCTGTAATATAGTTTTGTGAATTGATTGCATTGATACCATAAAACCTGGGCCTTGTGGTATATCTGTCCATAAATAAGTGTTGTTTTATACCCTTCAATATTGCTGTAGACAGTGGCACACATGTAGCATATGTTTGATTTCTTTTTAAAGAAATTTTTACATGCATTCCCTCATTGTAAATAAGCCTGAATTCCTATCTGGATCTTTTTTGAGTGTATATGTTTTATTGATTAACTACTTTTGCTGTTTTAATCCTGTATTATTTCTTCTACTTTATTTTGTGTAAAAGGGGAAAATTTTTTAAAAGCTGGAATCTCAAAAAAAAAGTCATATGGAAGAGTAAGGGGGGATTGGATGTGGCTCAAGCAGTTGAGCACCTGTCTTCCACATGGGAGGTCCTGGGTTCGGATCCCAGTGTCTCCTGAAAAAAGAAAAACAAACAAAAAGCAAAAAAAATGAGAAAATCAACTCAGGGAAGCCGATGTGGCTCAGTGGTTGAGCACTGGCTTCCCACATACGAGGTCCCGGCAGCCCCCAGTACCTCAAAAAAAAAAAAAAAAAAAAAAGAGTAAGGGGTCTGGAACACCCATAGTCACCTAGAAATAGAAAAAAAAAGTTGTAGAACTCAAAACTTTCCTTTTTAAACTTATTATAGAGCTACACTAATCAAAACAGAGTGGTACTGTCATGAGGACAGACATAGACCAATGGAATCAAATTGAAAGTTCAGAAATAAACCCTCTCATCTACCGCCAATTGATTTTTGACAAGGGTACTATGTCCACTCAATGTGGGAAGAATAGTTTCTTAAACAAATGGTGCTGGACAAACTGGATATCCACAGGCAAAAGAATGAAAGTAAACCCCTACATTACACGATTTATAAAAATTAACTCAAAATTGATCAAAGACCTAACTATAAGAATTAAAAATATAAAACTCCTACAAGAAAACAGAGGGAAAAATCTTCAGGACCTTGTAACAGGAAATTGTTTCTTAGATTTTATGTGAAAAGCATGAGCAAAAAGAGAAAAAAAAATAGATAAATGGGACTTCAAAATAAAAGGATTTTGTGCATCAAAAAACGTGGTCAGGCTGGACTTCCGGGAAGATGGCGGACTAGTAAGACACGGGAATCTCTTCTCCAGAAAAATAGCTACAAGACAAGGGGAAACAGCCCCGAAAAAGATCTTCTAGGGTTTAGGACAGCAGGTGAAGGCTGCACACCACACAGAGGAGAGAGGGACAGAAGAGGGAAATCGCGACAACAGAACGGTGAGTTGCAAGTAGCACCTTCTGCTGCTGCTGGCACCCTCCCCCACACTCTTCAGAATTCTCGGGCCTCTGGGCCTGCGACCACAGACAAAGGGGGCTTCAGGGATCTGCCACTCCTGGAAAGGGGAGAGAGAGGGACACAGCCTTAGGCTGACTCAGGTTCTGACCTGAAATTTGGGCTGTGGAGCCCCACGGACCCTTCCACACAGCGGTTTGCCCTGGGAGCCTAGAAAGGACTGGAGAAATCCAACCCTCCAAACTTCCCTCTCTTCTAGCCTGGACTAATTGTTGAGGACTCCACGGGAGAGGGGAGAGAGAGCCTGGGGCTGACCCTGCTTTTGACTCACAGGTTTGGTCTGCCCTGTCCCGAGAGCTCTTCCAGGCTGGGTGGGGCTGCGCCATTGTTTGCCTTGGAGCCTGCAGGGGGCTAAAGATATACAAGCCTCCCAATCTCCTCCTCTACTAACAGGGACTGATTATTGAGGATGCAGAAGGGAGTGGAAATATTTCCTAGCTGGGAAAAGGGGAGTGCTACGAGAGAAGTCTGGAGAACTGTCTCAGAAAGTTTGAATCACAGGGCTCTTAGCGCCCAGACAAGAAGCTCTATCACATTGATCTGCTCTGTGTCACAACAAATACGCTCCGACCAGGCATTGAATTGAGAGCTGCCAACAAGTGCGATCTCCTGGCAGACCAAGGAAGTGCACATAAGAAAATTAATAAGTAAGAGAGGCTTTTCCTGGCCTCTATAGCCTCCCTGCCAAGGCCCTAGGAAACGACTCTACAACCAGTTACTGGGTCCAGTGCCCAGTTTTGAACAACCAGCAGAACAATCCTAACAATCTAGGTTGAGCCAAAAATCAAAGAGCGGTGGTAACTCACAGCCTCCTGCCACTAAAACCCCATAAAAGAGAAAGAGATAGAGCATCTAAGTAAAATACAAACTAACCAGATGCTTAAGCACCAGCAAAATATTACGAGCCATATAAGAAAATAGAAGACATGGCCCAAGAAAAGGAATACAGCAAAGTCGCACAAGAGATGCAGAATTTAAGAGAACTAATCAGTGAGATGAGCACAAATTTTCAAAATCAAATTAATGAGATGAAAGAGAATATAGTTAAAGAGATCAATGACATCAAGAAGTCATTGAGCGAACGCAAAGAAGAATTTGAAACACTGGGCAGAAAAGTAACGGAGTTCATGGGAATGAAAGACTCAATAGGTGAAGTCAAAAATACATTTGAAAAAAAAAAAGAAAGTAAAGAAGAGCCTTCCCTGGCATCTAGACACTTGGATTCAGCACTACCAGAATTCTTCAGTTACCTAAATAAAGAAATTCCTTTCTTTTATTAAAAAAAAAAAAAAAAAAAAAAAAACTTTTGAAGCATACAACAGCGGAATCGAAATGAAAGAAGAAAGAATAAGTGATACTGAAGACAGAGCAGCTAAAATTGAAGTGAGAAAAGAACAGAGAGAGAAAAGAATGGAAAAAATTGAGCAGGTGCTCAGAGAGTTGAATGACAATACAAAATGCAAGAACATACATGTCATGGGAGTTCCAGAAGGAGAAGAGAAAGGAAAAGGGGCCGAAAGAGTATTTGAGGAAATAATAGCTGAAAATTTCCCAACTCTCACGAAAGAAATGAACTTACATGACCGAGAAGCACACCATACCCCAATAAGAATAAATCCAAATAGACCTACGCCAAGACACATATTATTCAGAATGTCAAATGTCAACGATAAAGAGAAAATTCTCAGAGCAGCAAGAGAGAAGCAAACGATCACGTACAAAGGACATCCAGTAAGACTTTGTGCAGATTTCTCTTCAGAAACCATGGAGGTGAGAACACAGTGGTATGATACAATTAGGAAACTGAAAGAGAAAAACTGCCAGCCGAGAATTCTTTATCCAGCAAAACTGTCCTTCAAATATGAAGGTGAATATAAAGTATTCACAAACAAACAGACACTAAGAGAGTTTGCAAAAAACAATCCACCTTTGCAGGAAATATTAAAGGAAGCCTTAGAACCTGAAAGAAAAAGACAGGAGAGAGAGGCTTGGAGGAGAGTATAGAAGAAAGAAAAGCAGAAAGGATAGCCAAAAGAGTAAAAAGAGAGACAAAAATAAGATGACATATGAAAACCAAAGAATAAAATGGAGGAAATAAATAATGCATTTTCAGTAATATCATTGAATATGAATGGATTAAGTTCCCCAATCAAAAGATACAGGCTAAAAAAAAAAAAAAAAAAAAAAAAAAAAAAAAGGGCTAACAAAAGGGATAAAAAAACATGAGCCATCCATATGCTGCTTACAAGAAACTCACCTCAGATCCAAGGATACAAGCCGGCTGAAAGTAAAAGGTTGGAAAAAGATACTCCACTCGAATAGTAAACAGAAAAGAGCAGGGGTAGCTATACTAAAGTCAGACAAAACAGACTTCAAATGCAAAAAAGTGATATGAGATGCGGAAGGCCATTATATATTAATAAAAGGGACAATCCTCCAGGAAGATATAACAGTCATAAATATCTATGCACCTAACCAGGGTGCCCCAAAATATATGAGACAAACTCTGGCAAAACTGAAGGGAGAAATAGACATTTCTACAATAATTGTCGGGGACTTCAACACCCCTCTCACATTATTAGATAGAACAACTAGACAGAAGATCAACAAGGAAACAGAGAACTTGAACAATATGATAAACAAATTAGACCTAACAGACATATACAGAACACTGCATCCAAACTCAGCGGATTATACATTCTTCTCAAGTGCCCATGGATCATTCTCCAGGATAGACCACATGTCAGGTCACAATACAGCTCTCAATAAATATAAAAAGATTGAAATTATACAAAGCACCTTCTCAGATCATAATGGAATGAAACTAGAAATCAATAACAGACAGGAAAAAAGGAAATTTGCAAATGTGTGGAGACTGAACAACACACTCCTAAATATTCAGTGGGTCAAAGAAGAAATTGCAAGTGAAATCAGTAAATATATTGAGACAAATGAAAATGAGAACACAACATATCAAAACTTATGGGATACAGCAAAGGCAGTCTTGAGAGGGAAATTTATAGCCCTAAATGCCTATATTAAGAAATAAGAAAGAGCTAAACTCAAAGATTTAACTGAACAACTTGAGAAACTAGAAAAAGAACAGCAAACCAATCCCAAAGCAAAAAGAAGGAAAGAAATTATAAAGATTAGAGCAGAAATAAATGAAAATGAGAACAGAAAAGCAATAGAGAAAATCAACAAAACCAAAAGCAGGTTCTTTGAGAAGATCAATAAAATTGACAAACCCCTCGCTAGACTAACAAAGAAAAAAAGAGAGAATCTGCAAATAAATACAATCAGAAATGAAAGGGGGGAAATTACAAATGACCTCACAGAAATAAAAAGAATCATAAGAGGATATTATGAGAAACTATATGCCAACAAACTAGACATCCTGGGTGAAATGGACAAATTTCTAGAAACTCATACACTGACACAACAAGAAATACAAGAACTTAACAAACCAATCACAATTAAGGAGATTAATCCGTCATCAAAAATCTCCCAGCAAAGAAAAGTCCAGGACCAGATGGCTTCACAGGTGAATTCTACCAAGCATTTCTAAAAGAATTAACACCAATCCTGTTTAAACTCTTCCAAAAAATTGAAGAGGAGGGAAAATTACCCAACACATTTTATGAAGCCAACATCACCCTAATACCAAAGCCAGATAAAGATTCCACAAGCAAAGAAAATTAAAGACCAATCTCTCTCATGAACATAGATGCAAAAATTCTCAACAAAATACTTGCAAATCGAATGCAACAGTATATCAAAAGACTTATACATCATGACCAAGTGGGATTTATTCCTGGCATGCAAGGCTGGTTCAACATAAGAAAATCAATCAATGTAATACACCACATTAACAAATTGAAGGAAAAAAAAAAAAACCACATGATCATCTCAATAGATGCAGAAAAGGAATTCGACAAAATCCAACATCCTTTTTTGATAAAAATACTTCAAAAGATAGGAATAAAAGGAAAATTCCTCAATATGATAAAAGGCATATATGAAAAACCCACAGCCAACATCATACTCAATGGGGAAAGGTTGAAAGTTTTCCCCCTAAGATCAGGAACAAGACAAGGATGCCCACTGTCACCATTGTTATTCAACACTGAACTAGAAGTTCTAGCGAGGGCAATTAGGCAACACAAAAAAATTAAAGGCGTCCAAATAGTAAAAGAGGAAGTAAAACTCTCACTGTTTGTGGATGACATGATCCTGTATTTAGAAAATCCAGAAGTATCCACAACAAAGCTACTTGAATTAATAAATGAGTTCAGCAAAGTGGCAGGATATAAGATCAACACGCAAAAATCAGTAATGTTTTTGTACACTGGTACTGAACAATCTGAGGAGGAAATCAGGAGGAAAATTCCATTTTCAATAGCAACAAAAATACTCAAATACCTAGGAGTTAATTTAACCAAGGAAGTACAGGACCTATATGCAGAAAACTACAAAACAATGCTAAAAGAAATTTAAAAAGACCTAAACAAATGGAAAGACATTCTGTGTTCATGGATTGGAAGAATAAATATCGTGAAGATGTCAATCTTGCCCAAACTGATTTATAGATTCAATGTAATACCAGTCAAAATCCCAACAGCTTATTTTACAGATTAGAGAAGGCAATTACTCAATTCTTCTGGAAGGGTAAGTGCACCAGAATAGCCAAAAGTATTCTAAAAAAGAAGAGCAATGTGGGAGGAATTTCACTGCCTGACCTTGGTCAAAACAGCATGGTACTGGCATAAAGATAGACATATCGATCAGTGGAATAGAATTGAGAATCCAGAAATAAACCCTCACCTATATAGTCAACTGGTTTTTGACAAACCTACCAAGCCCACGCTGATGGGAAAAAACAGTCTCTTCAACAAATGGTGTTGGGAGAACTGGTTATCTATAACCAAAAGAATGAAAGAGGACCCCTATCTCACCCCCTATACAAGAATCAACTCAAAATGGATCAAAGATCTAAATATAAAAGCCAGGACCATAAAACTACTAGAAGAAACTGCAGGGAAACATCTTCAAGACCTTGTAGTAGGTGGTGGTTTCTTGGACCTCACACTCAAAGCACGTGCAACAAAAGAAAAATTAGATAAGGGAAGCGGCTGTGGCTCAATCAGTGGGGCTCCCGTTTACCGTATGGGAGGCCCCAGGTTCGGTTCCCGGGGCTTCCTGGTGAGGGCAGGCCCACCCGCACGGCGTGGTTGGCTGACCCAGCGAGCACAAGCAGCAAGGGGGGGGGGGATAAATGAATAAATAAATAAAATCTTAAAAAAAAAAAAAAGAAAAATTAGATAAATGGGACCTCCTCAAAATTAAACACTTTTGCACCTCACAGGACTTTTTCAGAAGGGTGAAAAGGCAGCCGACTCAATGGGAAAAAATATTTGGAAATCACATATCTGATAAGGGTTTAATATCCAGGATATATAAAGAGATGTTACAACTCAACAATAAAAAGACAAATGACCCAATTAAAAAATGGGCCAAATACTTGAATAGACATTTCTCCGAAGAAGAAATACAAATGGTAAAAAAACACATGAAGAAATGCTCAACATCACTCATGATTAGGGAAATGCAAATCAAAACTACAATGAGATATCATTTCATACCTATCAGAATGGCCACTATTAAAAAGACAGAGAACTGCAAGTGTTGGAGAGGATGTGGAGAGATAGGAACACTTCTTCACTGTTGGTGGGAATGCAGGCTGGTACAACCACTATGGAGGACTGTTTGGCAGTTCCTAAAGAAGTTGAATATAGACTTGCCATGTGACCCTGCAATACCACTACTGGGTATATACCCAGAAGAACTGAGAGCAGTGACACGAACAGACATCTGCACACCGATGTTCATAGCCACATTATTCACCATTGCCAAAAGTTGGAAACAACCCAGGTGTCCATCAACAGATGAATGGATAAACAAACTGTGGTCTATTCACATGATGGAATATTATGCAGCTGTAAGAAGAAATGAAGTCATAAAGCATATGGCAACATGGATGAACCTGGAGGACATTATGTTGAGTGAAGCAAGCCAGACACAAAAGGACAAATACTGTATGAATGCATTACTATGAACCAAATATATTGTGTAATATATTGTTTGATTTAAAAAAAAAAAAAACTTTACATGTATCCATTACATTTAATTGAGAAATGTATATTAAAAAAAAACAAAACGTGGTCAATAAAGTGAAAAGACAGCCTACAGAATGGGAGAAAATATTTTGAAATCATATATCTGATAAGGTTTTATTTTTAAAGATTAATTTAATTTATTTATTTCTCCACTGCCCTCCCCCATTGTTTGCACTTGCTGTCTGCTTTCTGTGTCCATTCGTTGTGCTCTCTCTGTGTCTGCTTATCTTCTCTTTAGGAGGCACTGAGAACCAAACCCAGGACCTCTCATGTGGGAGAGAGGTGCTCAATCACGTGAGCCACCTCAGCTCCCTGCTTTGATGTGTTTCTCATCCTCTTTGTGTCTCCTCCTTGCGTCATCTTGTTGGGTCATCTTGTTGTGTCAGCTCACCATGTCAGCCCATTGGGTCAGCTTGCTATCTTGCTCATCTTGTCTAGGAGGCACCAGGAACCGAATCCAAGACTTCCCATGTGGTAGGCAGGCACCCAAATTCTTGAGCCACATACGCTTCTCTCTGATAAGGGTTTAATAGCAACAATATTTAAAGAACTGCTATAACTTAACAATATAAAGACAAGCAACCCAACTAAAAATGGGAAAAGGACATGAATAGATATTACTCAAAAGAAGATATACAAATGGCTAATAAGCACATGAAGAGATGCTCAAGATCATTAGGCATTAAGAAAATACAAATCAAAACTACAATGATATATCACCTTCATATTCACTAGGAAGGCTTTTTTTTTTTTTTTTTTTAAAGGTGAATAACAAGTGTAGGAGAGGATGTGGAGAAGTAGGAACCATTTTACATTATTCGTTGTAATGTAAGATGGTACAGTCACTGTAGAAAGACAGTTTGGTGGTTCCTCAGAAAGTTAAGTACAGAATTAAATATGACCTGTCAATCCCACTTCTAGGTATATACTCAAAAGAATTAAAAGGAGGGAATGAAATATATATTTGCACACCTATGGTCATAGCATCATTATTCACAATTGCCAAAAGATGAAAGCAACCCCAATATCCATCAATGGAAAAATGTGGTATACTTATGAAGGAATATTATTATGAAGGAATATTGTTCAGCTGTAAAAAGGAATGAAGTTCTGAAACTTGCTGCAACATGTTCGACTATAGGGTTCAGATTTTCCAGCTCTCATGGTTGTGTGAGATTTCTGAAAACCAAATGCAAAATCTCATTTGTGTGTAGCTGAATTACAATGTAAATTGAATTACCAGCTGAGCAGGGTGTCTGCTCTTAAACTGAGGACATTGACTGGTAAAGAATAGACTCTTGAAAATTGGAAGGAGGACATATGGCAGGTCATGATTGTGGGGATATTGAAACCCTAAATTCTGCTAAGTATTCTTTGCTGGATAAACCTGTCAAGTCCTCCTCTGAGGCAGCAGCTCTTCCACCCCCATATGAGATTTACTCTCTTTGCCAGACAAATCCATAAAGTAATCCCTGAGGAAGCTGACTTGCAAGAAATTGATATTTCTTCTTAGGATCCCACTCCACCACCCCTCTTTGCTTCCAGGATCTAAAACTGCTCCAAAGTCCCAGCGGGCCCCCAAAAGTGAGGTACAAAGAATGACCAGTGAAGAAGTGTACTATGCTACAGAAGAACTATATGATTTTTCCAAATTTTACAGACAGATTTCAGGGAAATGTGTGTGGGAATGAGTATCAAGGGTATGGGCTAATGGTAGAAGGAGCATAAATATGGAGCAGGCTGAATTTATTGATGAGATCCCACCAAAAAGGTATTCTAAATTCAGCCTTGTAGCTAGAGGAGTTAGAAAGGGCTCTAACAGTTTGATTGGTTGGCTGAAACATGGCCTACAGCAAATGAAATTGAAATGCCAGAACTACCTTTTATAAGGTAAAGGAAGTTATCCAAAGGCTTTGGGGGATTGAAATATTAGAGTGGATTTATCATGTAAGCTCTGCTAACCTACCCTGGGAGTTTCCAGAATACACACCTTTCACCACAACTGTGAGAATACATTTAGAGAGGAGCCCCAGCATCCCTGTGATCACCATTCTCAGTAGGTCAGTTATTACGGTGAGAACTACTGCCACTGAACTGAGATCTTTATACAACGGGGATGATTGGATCCCAGGTTGGCAGGAACTAAGTGGCAGCACTTAATCACCAAAGACCAAGTAGGCAGGTTACTGTAATGGATAGCAGAGTCAAAGCTGCAATCAGAATTGTCTGACTTGCAGAGACCTAGGTCATTGGCTAGTTGATAATGGGTTACCTAGAAATAAAATAGATGGGCAGCCTGTTAAATTCTTACTTGATCTGTATAAGCAAAAGTTTTCTTGGTCAAGTGAACAAAACTTGAATCACAAAAACAGAGAGTCACAGTCCCTCATTAATTCCCAGGCTTGAGAGAATTTACAGATCTAGAAACTGCTTGAATGAAGGGAAGGGCAGGTTCAAATGAAGAAGGACCTAGCTATACTGCCAAAAATGTATGTGGTTATTCATTTCCCAGCTTTCCTTAAAGGGACCTACAGACTTTTTCCAGGGTGACTGAGCACTTGGGCAAAAGAAAATAACCACAGTTTTGGGGTATTCCTGGACCCTGGCTCTGAAGTGACAATAATTCCAACAGACCCAAAATGTCACTGTGGTCTACCAAGGTAGGGGCTTAATGGGGGTCAAGTAATCAATGGAGTTTTAGCTCAGGTCTACCTCACAGTGGGTCCAGTAAGTCACAGAACCCATTCTGTGGTTATTTCCCTGGTTCTGGAATGCATAATTGGAATAGACATAATTAGCAAATGGCAGAATCCCCACATTTATTATTGCTTGAACAAATTAACACGTTCCCTGGTACTTAGTATGTAGTTATTAGTCTGGACAATGCTTTTTCCTTGATGCCTGTTAGTAAAGACCACTAGAAACAGTTTGTTTTCAGCTAGCAAGGCCAGCAATACACCTTCACTGTTTTATCTCAGGGGTATGTTAACTCTCCCTGTGTCATAATCTTGTCTGCAGGGACTTTGGTCATCTTTCCCTTCTATAAGCCATCACACTGGTCCGTTACATTGATGATATTATGCTGCTTGGACCTATTGTGCAAGAAGTAGGAACTACTCTAGAAGAATTGGTAAGACATTTTCATTTTAGAGGGTGGGAAATGATCCAATAAAAATTCAGGGGCCTTCCACCTAAGGGAAATTTCCAGGGATCCAGTGGTTTGGGGTAGTTCAAAATATCCCCTCTAAGGTGAAGGACAATCTGTTGCATCTGGCCCCTTCTACAGCCAAAAGAGAGGCACAATTCTTAATTGGTGTCTTTAGATTTTGGAGGCAACATATTCCCCTCTTTGGTGTGCTACTCTGGCCCATTTATCAATTTATCAATTGACCCGAAAAGCTGTTACTTTTGAGTTGGGACCACAAACTATAGAAAGCAGCTGCTCTGGCACTTGGAGTAATGTTTCTTGAAGTGTCAGTGCAGATAGAGATGCTGTTTGGAGCCTCTGGCAGGACCCTATATGAGAATCACAGTGCAAATCCTTAGGATTTTGGAGCAAAGCCTTGCCATCCTCTGTGGATAGCTATTCTCCTTTTAAGAAACAGCTTTCGGCCTGCTACTAGGCCTTAGTAGTGATTAAGTGCTTAACCATGGCCACCAAGTTACCAGGAGTCCTGAGCTGCCAATAAAGAACTGGGAATTATCTGATCCACCAAGCCATGAAGTTGGGTGTATACAGCAGTACTCCCTCCTCAAATGGAAGTGGTATAAATGAGATCTGGCTTGAGCATGCCCTGAAAGCACAAGGAAGTTACAGGAGAAGTGGCCTAAATACCTGTGGCCCCCACTCCTGCCACATTACTTTTTCTTTCTCAGCCCACAACTATGGCTTCTCAGGGAGTTCCCGATGTTCAGTTTACCGAGAAAGAGAAAACTCAGGTCTGGTTTACAGACAGTTCTGCATGATATACAAATGCCACCTGAAAGTAGACAGCTGGAGCACTACAGTCCTTTTCTGGGATATCCCTGAAGGATAGTGGTGAAGAACTGGAGCAGTGCACCTGGTTTTGCATTTTGCTTGGAAGGAGAAGTGGCTGGAGGTGCATTTGTATACCAATAAACAGGCTGAGGCCAATAGTTTGGAAGGAACAAGATTGGAAAATTGATGAGAAAGAGGTCTGGTGGAGATGTTTGTGGATAGACCCTTCTGAATGGGCAAAAATCGTGAAAATATTTGTTTCTCACGTGAATGCTCACCAGGGATGACTTCAGATTTTAATAATCAAATGGATAGGATAACCCAATGTGGATACAGCTGGCCTCTTTCCCCAGGCACTCCTGTCATTGCCCATGAACAAAATGACCATGGTGGTAGGGGTAGAGGTTATGCATGGGCTCAGCAACATGGACTTCCACTCTAAGGCTGACCTGGCTACAGTGTTCAATGTGCCAGGAGCAGAGACCCACACTCAGGCTCTGATCATTCCGAGGTGATCAGCCTGCTACCTGGTGGCAAGATGATTACATTGGACCACTTCCATCATGGAAGGGGCAGCAATTTGTTCTAACTGGAATAATCACACATTCTGAATATCTGTTTATCTTCCCTGCACACAATGTTTCTGCCAAAACTACCATCCATGGTCTTACAGAATGCCTTATACCACCATCATCATATTCCACACAGAAGCAAAGCATTGCTTTTGATAAAGGAACTCATTTCACAGCAAATGAAGGTGGCAGTGGACCTATACCCATGGAATTCACTGTTCTTTTATTTCCCATCGTCCTGAAGGAGCTGAATTGATAGAATGGTGTGATGACTTTTGAAGACTCAACTATGGAGCCAACTGGGAGGCAATACCTTGAAAGCCTGGGACAATGTTCTCCAGGCGGCTGTATGCTCTAAATCAGCATCCAATTTATGGTGTTGTTTCTCCCATAGCCAGGATTCACGGTTCCAGAAATCAGGAGTTAGAAATAGGAGTGGCACCACTCACTATTACCCCTAGTGATCCACTAGAAAACATTTGCTTCTTGTCCCTGTGATTTCATGTTATGTTTTGACTGTCTAGAGGTCTTAGTTCCAAAATAGGAATGCTCACCAGTGGATGACTTCAGATTTTAATAATCAAGTGGATAGGATAACCCATTTTGTGGATACAGCTGGCCTCTTTCCCCAGGCACTCCTGTCATTGCCCAGGAAACGATGATTCCATGGAAGGGAGAGTTAAGACCTTAGCTGGTCACTTTGGGCTCCTCAAGCTTCTGAATCAACAGGCAAAGGAAGTTACTGTACTAGCTAGGGTGATTGATCCTGATTACAATGGGAAATTGGGCTGCTACTACACAACGGAGATAATTACGAGTTTACCTGGAATACAGGAGATCCCTTAGGGTGTCTTTTTTTAAAATCAACTTTATTTCTATAGAACAGCAATGAACAATCCAAAAACGAAATTAAGAAAATAATCCCATTTATAATAGTATCAAAAGGAGTAAAATACTTAGCACTACCTTTAACAAAAGAAATGAAAGCCTTAAACACCGAAAACTATAACACATCATTCAAGAAATTAAAGACCTACATAAATGAAAAGCATCCCTTAGGGTGTCTCTTTTTTTTTTTTTTTTTTTTTTTTTTTAAAGATTTTTATTTATTTATTCATTTATCCCCCCCTTGCTGCTTGTGCTCGCTGGGTCAGCCAACCACGCCGTGCGGGCTGGCCCGCCCTCACCAGGAGGCCCCGGGAACCGAACCCGGGGCCTCCCATATGGCAAACGGGAGCCCCACTGATTGAGCCACAGCCGCTTTCCTTTAGGGTGTCTCTTAGTGCTACTAAGCCCTGCTATTAAATTCAATGGGAAACTACAATAACCCAATTCAGGCAGGACTACTAACGGCCCAGGCCCTTCAAGAACAAAGGTTTGGGTCACCCAATGAGGCAAAGAACCATGACCAGCTGATAGAGATTATGTAATGGGTAATAGAAAAAGGTAGTTATAAACACCAGCTATGACTATGTGACCAATTGCAGAAATAAGGACTTTAATTTTCATGAGTATCTTGTTTTGTTACATTTGTGTGTACATATGTATACTTAGTAGATACGTTTTCTTCCCTTTTATCCTTTTATCATATAACATAAGATGTATTAATAGTAATTAACTTTATATCACAGTATATGTTACAGGATTTTAAGGAAAGGAGTGAACATTACCCAAGGACTTTGCATCCTCTTCTGGGGAAAGGGAGAGCACCTTTTCAGTTCAATTTGCATGAATTTCATCATGATAAGTGGAAATAATGACAGTGGTTGGTCTGTGATCATTAATTTTGTGTATCAACTTGGTTAGGCTATAGTACCCAGTTATTGACTCAAACACTAATCTAGGTGTTGCTGTGATGGTATTTTGTATATGTGGTTAACATTTACAACCAGTTAAGGAAATTATCCTCAATAATGTGAGTGGGTCTCATCCAACCAAGTGAAAGTCCTTAAGAAAGGACTGAAGTTCCCTTGCATATAAAGGAATTCTGCCTCTGGACTGCATTATCAGCTCCTGCCCAAGAATTTCCAGCCTGCCGGCTTGCCCTACACATTTTGGATTTGGGGATCCAGACCCCACAATCATATAGGATGATTCCTTGATATAAATCTCTTAATATCTACTACACATCCGTTCATCCATCCATCCATATCTATCTATCCATCCATCCTACTGCTTCTGTTTCTCTGGTAGAACCCTGGCTGATGCAAACACTAAACTTGTGTATTAAAAATATCTATTTGAAATTTAAATACATTATTGATATTTTACATAAGAGAACAATAGAGCTGGAAGGAACACTGAGGTTGTTCAGTCCAATGTGCTCACCTTACAGATAAAGGGGTCCAGAGAGTGATTTGCCTATGATCATACAGCTAGACAGTACCAGAGCAAGAATGAAAAGCCAGATGTCTTTACTTCTTGTTCAGTGTTTCTATTACATATTTGCAAATATACTGTTGTCCAGTCTCATATAATTCGATAATCTGACTGGGTAATTGTTTCAAATCAATTAGTTCTTTCAAATCAATTACTTACTTCAAACACTAGTTGACAAGTGTTTACAGAGTGGCACAAAAGCTAGATTAGCCACTGAAAACAGTCATTCATCTACTTATCTTGGCTGTTTTGACTCATGTAATGGGTGAAAGCATTAATGAAGGACCACAAATTGAGTAATGGAAAAATGTATCTAAATCTAGAAATACTTAAGGAAATTGGCCTATCAAACTCACCGACATTAGGATAAATTAAATTATATTCTCAAAATGGAATATCCTAATTTTAAAATACTAGTTTATTGTTTTAAACTCACTCCTCTTTAGATGTTAATCAAAGACTCAGAATGCAGATTGTAAAAGTTTATTGAAATAGTCAAAAAGCAAACAGCCAGTTGGTTATCTCTGCCACTACAATGTGTTATTCTGAATAGTATTTTAAAAATGCATAACAAGTGACGTTCAAACTATTACTAGAAAAGTAAATAAAGAGTCTACTTAAGGCACTTCAGATGAAAGCTTATTTCCAAATATCCAAAGAAGTAACACTATTTTAAGTGTATTAAATCTGCTTTCCCCAGATTTTAGCCAGAATACTATGTTTCCCCTTATAGAAGAAGAATGTGCTCTTAAAAGTAAAGGACAAAAAACAAACTTAAAATTTTTTCATTCTTTCAATGCTCATGGCAAATTATGTGGACTTATACAGATTAAATGACAGTAGTCTTCCCCTTGTCAGTTTGTAAAAATCAGGGCATTTTTACATGTCTCAACCATAAGAACCACAGCATAAATTAATTTGGCCTAAGACAAGTACAAGAACAGCAGAAAAAGGGATCCAGAATCACATCATTTAAAGGGAGTAATTAACAAAAAAGTGGCTCCATATAACCCCACCCACCAAATCTACTAACAAAAAAACCTAAAATCAAAAACCCACATAAAACAAAAAAACCCACATAAAACATTTATTCTGAGGCAATTACATCCACCTCTTTCTGTAAACCTCTATATCACAAGGGAGGATTATATTAGGTGGTAATAAGAGTAGGCAGTCACAGTAGTTTTTTTTTTTTTTTTTAAATGTGATACTTCTAAAATTTCTTTAAAATTTTTTTCACAGTCACAACTTGCATACTTTCCTAATAGTGGCATTTTGATTTATTTTTAATAACTATGGGGGAGGTTATAGTTGTAGCTAATGATAGCCATCAATTTACATACTTCACAGAAATTTGGTTAGCACATATGGATATCTCCACTGAAGAAAAAAAAGACAAAATTCAAACAAAACCTCTTCAAATTTTTACTTTGCTTCTCTATTTAAAGGGAAAGAATAAAGGCTAAAATAACAGCCAAAAACAGAAGAGCTTTCAAGAAACATTTAATTTCTACATACAGGCAACAACTCAATGGTTCATGATTTTCTTTCCCTACTCTAGGTCCTCTTCTTAAACATGCGTTAATGAAATATATTGTAACAGTGATAGAGAATCAACTGCACCAGCTGACTTATGTGTAAGCATATTTTTCTCTTAAGTACAAATGAAATAAGTGAACATCTCTAGTCAGCAGAAACATTTTAGATCAATTATAAATTACACTAATAAAAATTTAGCTACATTTTTATTAGAGATGGGCCACTTTAAATAAAGAAATACTAGGGAGATGGAATGAATCTGAAATCTTTCCAAATACAAGGTAATAACCATCACACCCCTGCAGAAATCATAATTCTGTATTGAGATACTTTTAACATCTACAGCTCCCAAGAAGTATAGAGAGCATGGTATTTCTGTAGGAAAGACTCAGGAGGAAGAGGACCGGCTAGCCTTTTTACCTAAAGGCTGCAAGTACACTCCGAAGAATGGTATTCCACTTTCAGGAGACTATAAAACACTTAGGGTTTCTCTGCCTAAAAGGAAAGATGTACAAAGTATACACATCCATGCAAAGATGGAAAAACTAAGAATGGATTACTGATGCAGTTATCTGCAGCAGACATATGGGAAAATACCTGGTCAGGATTCTTTCCCCACCTTTGGATGAGATAATATAAAATCAGATGACCAGAAGTTAACTAAAGCTGTTTTAAGCCTTGTCCTAATTAAAATGAAGTAGCAGTTTAAAATATTTATAATATACTTAATTCTACTAAATTAAATGTTCAGTAACGTTCACTGGAAGGGGAAGGTAACAAAGAGGAGAATCTTATCCAAATACTTCACGATTTTGACAGGAAATTGCTTGTTAAGGCACTACACATCTTCTTTGGTTAAATGATTAACTATTTAAATCACTTGAAAAAAAAGAGGTAATATAAAATATACAAGTTGCATTCTTCTTTTCAAATACACGTTTTTCGTTTTTCAATTTCCGTTACTCCAGTGTCTACATATCTCTGGAATCTTTTTTAACTCATCAGAAAGCTGGAACAAAAATATATATACAATCTATTAGTTTCTGAAAAAATGTATACTTTACTTCTAAAACATCTATGTAGTACCTTGATTTTAGCACATCAAAGAGCATTTTGGTGCATGTATGATAATCTTTGAGTATCAGTAACAGCAAGGGAGAAACACTGAGACTAGGTAGTCTTTAGGAGAAATGGAAATACACATAACCTCAAGTTAAACTATTACCTGAATAGAAACACCAATTAACAACTGAATCAACCCTGCTAATCCGGCAAGATTACCCTCACATCCCAGATAGTATTCTATAGATGACAAATTATTTTAAAATGCATACACATGGAAAAATGAAAGAATAAGTTGAAATAGTCAAAGTTCTAGGTGGCATCTGTCTTAAAACTAAGTTTGCAATAAAAAGGAAAACTGAAAAAGAAGATTGTTCTGTGATCAAGAGGCATCTAGGAATGCCACAATAAAATAAGTTAACTAGGAAGCTGTTCAAAATTATGTACTAAAAACTTCCATTAAAAATAATATGAAAAGGGACCAGATGTGGCTCAAGCAATTGGGCGCCCGCCTCCCACATGGGAGTCCAGGTTTGGTTCCTGGTGCCTCCTAAACAAGACGAGCCACAAGGAGCAGAAGTGGCCTAAGCGGTTGGGCACTTGCCTTCCACATGGAGGTCCCAGGTTTGGTTCCCAGTGCCTCCTAAAAAAAAAAAAAAAGAGCTGCGTAGACAACCAGCAGACAGAAAAGGGAGCCATCTCATCATCTCGGGGGTGGGGTGGGGGTGTAAAAAAAATGTATAAAAAAATAATATGAAGAATGAATTTGCATCTCAAAAATATCAGTTGATATATTTTAGTGTTCATAGTCTTTTATACAACAGGATAGTGATGTATTGAAAAATAGGAATTATATTAACTGACACTCAGATTGTGAAACCAACTAAGAACATCACCCATTATGCAGGTATATTTCTCTTGGCTATTAATAAGGTAAAATCAAGAACCTATAATAAGAGAATAATATCTTAAGTCTTAGGAACCTTTATGAACATTTCAACCCAATTAGATCTCCATAAATACTTTTTAAAAATGCTCTCTATAAAATATATTCTGATTTAATGTTCTCTTTATGCCAACTAAACAACCTTGAGGAGTGGAGGTGGAGGAAGTTTTTTAAAATAAGAATTATTTCATCCTCAAGAGGAAGTACAGTATGCAGACAAGGAACTATGAGAAAATTGGTATAAATGTTCTGATCATTATGTGTTGTTATAGATTTCTAGGTTAAATTGGTGATGTCAGAATAACCCTGAGAGTATTCCTGAGAAGTCATATATACCATAATTATCTTAAATTAATTTGTATGTATAGCATATCTAAATTAGAGCACATCCCTTTGTTCTAGAAGCTAGAATAGCTTGTAAGCAGAGCAAAAAAGAATATAGTACAAGAAAATATTATAAAGCAACATCAATTCTAATGACTGCAAGTATAGGTAATCATCATACAAATCAAAAATAAGAATCATACCTGTATGGATATCCATGATATTTAGATCTGAAAATAGAGAGCATCCAACTGAAGAATAATACAACGAGTCCAATACCAGCCACACACATTACTGCAGAAAAATGAAAGGAGAGTAAAATGAACATGTTAAGCATATTAAATAATTAGGGCACAAATTTTAGTCTGTATTTCCAAGAGTAAAAAAGCAAGTGCTATAATTTATTGATAAATTTCAACTTTGCATCAATTTTCTTCCCCATTCTTTAATCTTCAGAAGTCTGCCTTCGCCTTTAATTTGCTCCATTACAATAGTGGTTCCATTTATATACTTGTGCAATTTAATTGCATGAAATCTTTTAAAGCCATCACACTCAAAAATTTAATGTTAGAAACATTTTACAACTGGCAAGAAAAATCCCTAAATTCTCATTAATTTAATAAACTTCTTTTAAAACCTTTAAAAGTGCCCTTAGTATATTATTGATAAATACTGACTTAAAGACACCTGATAACATTTTGATGCCTCCTCTGAAAGTACTTTATGCATGTGCAGGTAACTCTATTGCCATGTATGAGGAACTCATTCAACATGGATTCGTCATTTGAATAATGAGGAAAAAGTGATTCCTAGCCCTAAATTCACAGCTCTCTCCACTAATCTCAGATGCTCTGATTCAGCGTAGCAGTAAACCTTAACCACAGATACAAACTCCACAATGTTCAAGTATGTATTCCCATGACTTGAAGTTCTTTGAGTCCCTAGACTAAGACTAGCTGATGCGCATAGAAGTAAGGATATGGGGAAGCATGTATGCTTCAGCAATGGAAGCTCTAGAGAAACATACTTATTGGCTGACATTAAAAACAATGTTTAGTTTTGTTATACTCAGGGAACGATTTTTTTCCCCTCTTCTAATTTTCACACAGTAATATGATTAGTGGCTAAAATACAAATGTAAAAAAATAATATTTTCTGAGTATTAACACATGCTCATTGTAGATAAATTAGTCTTTTTTCTAATTTACATTTACACATACATATATGGCATTACTCTGTATATATATTTGTATCCTAATTTTTACCTATAACATTACATCAAAAAGTGTTTAGGACACCTTCTGGCACATATTAATTGCTAAATAAATGTTTATTATTAGTTGTGATTATTGTATTAGGTTAAAGCCTTAGAAATTGAACTAATTGTGATTATTTCCTAAGTTCTTAATATATGTTGCCAAAATGTCATCAATTTAGATTCTGACAACTATGCCTATATGGCCTTTTCCCAATATTGAATAGTGATATAGGCATTTTTTACAAAATCAGGCAATGAAAAGATGTATATTGATTGAACAAAAAATTGATACATTAGTTCTTTTTTCTAATAAATAAAAATTCATTTCAATTCAGCAAAATAAGTAACCCCTAATGTCTTCATCTTTGTTCTAGAAGATAAAGTAAATATTAGTTTTTATGTAAGAAGATTAATTTTATGACATTTATAGGCTCATACAACCCAATAGGAAAAAGACTAAGATTCTAATAGATAAATGTCAAAAGACAATTTATAGAAGAGAAAACACAAAGGGTTAATAAACATGTAGGAATATATTCAATGTCACTAATAATCTAAGAAGTACAAAATAATATAACGTTTCCCCCTATCTATTTAGCAAATACACACACACACACACGATTATCTAATTCTGATTAAGTTACAATGAAACAAACATTCTTATTATTTTTTAGGAGATATCAGGGATTGAACCTTGGCCCTCATACATGTGAAGCAGGTGCTCAACCCTTGAACTCCACCTACTCCACTTTTTTATTTTTTATTCTTATTTAGGAAAAACAAGCATTCTTAAATACCACTAGTAGTCATCTAAGTTGCTATAATTTTTGGAGAAAGTAGCCTCATCATTTAAAAAAAACAAAGGAATTGAAAATACTCATACATAGGACTACACAGTTATTCTACTTATAGGATTGTATCTTAAGGAAATAATATGAAATGAGGATGAAGCTTAATGTACCATGATAGTTACTATAGCAGTATTTATTTATTTATTTATTCTTTTTTTTTTTTTTTAAAGATTTTATTTATTTATCCATTTATCTCCCCCTTGCTGCTTGTGCTCACTGGGTCAGCTAACCACGCCGTGCAGGCGGGCTTGCCTTCACCAGGAGGCCCCAGGAACCGAACCCGGGGCCTCCCATATGGTAAACGGGAGCCCTACTGATTGAGCCACAACCGCTTCCCACTATAGCAGTATTTATAATGTAAGTTAGTTTAAAAACTAAATGTTTAAGAAAACCAGAATGGTTAAGTAAATTACAGTATAGAGTACAATTTTAAAATCATATATATAGGAAAATATTTGTTAACTTAGGAAAATACTCTAGTTAAAAAAGGGGGAATACTAGATCGAATATTTTATACAGTTTTAAACATGCTTTGGGGGTGCAGATGTGGCTCAAGCGATTGAGCTCCTGCCTCCCACACGGGAGATTCCGGGTTCAATTCCCAGTGCCTCCTGAAAAAACAAAAATAACAAGCAAAATGAACGAAAAAACCAACTCAGGGAAGCTGATGTGGCTCAGTGGTTGAGCACTGGCTTCCCACATATGAGGTCCCGGGTTCAATCTCCAGCCCTTAGTACCTAAATCAACAAAACAAAACAAAACAAAACAAAACAAAAACATGCCTTGAAAGATGGAAGGAAATATATTAAGAGAAAATGATTAGTTTTATAGTGGTGGAATAATGGGTAAATCTTCCCCCATTACAATGTTTTATACTCCTGTTTCTTCCACATTTTTATAATGAGCATATATTACTTTTATAGTTAAGTAAAATAACATCTTTATACTATAATTTGAGGGGAAAATGATTCAGAGGACATTCTTTTTCACTACTAAAGGCAGAATTGTTACATTTTGGCAAAGGATTTAACTTACTCTTTCGCTTTCCAATATCCATGTCAGAGGTAGCAGCTTCACATAAAAGCACCATCCCTAAGGTCACCCCACCATCTTAGAAAACTTGTTTAAGGAGAAATTCGCAAAGGCATAAAAGATACAACTTAATATACCTAGTCTTTCATGAAGAAAATTAATATAAGTATATAAACCTTCAATTTTTAATTACAAAAAAGTAACTAAAATAAGTAATCATATGCCCATATAGTGTGACAATTATTTAATAAAAATATATACAAAAATATTAAGGTTGGAAAATTATTTCATTTTACAAATAAACATTCATTTTTAAAACAAATATCTCATTGTAACTTGTATACAAAATATGTGTACAAAAAAAGTACAATTAAGTACTTTGATAACCTACCTGTACATTTTTCAATTGTCACCCCAACCCATATATATTTTATAATATTAAACAGCCATTTTGAATAATATTTCTACCACCCTCCAAAAAGAACATA
This sequence comes from Tolypeutes matacus, assembly GCA_026826555.1. Lineage (NCBI taxonomy): Eukaryota > Metazoa > Chordata > Mammalia > Cingulata > Chlamyphoridae > Tolypeutes > Tolypeutes matacus. The sequence continues at coordinate 1,060,688 of JAKSZT010054528.1, forward strand.
TTTGAAATGTGCACCACTTAGGGAGACTAGAAACTAATTTTTATTTGATAAACAACTCAAAAATTTCTCCAGAATTTCAACAATTTACTTTTAAAGCATTAATTACAATTAAGTTAACCTAACTTTGTCCTATTCTAATTAAAAAAAAAAAAAAAAAAAAGAAAATCCCACCTGCCATGGTCACTTTTATTCAGATTAAATAAACTCCATAAATACAAAATGGAACTAGTCATGCAAATAGGTAACACATGGCATGGTTGAATGCTAAAATAAGCAAAACTGAAATTTAAAAGAAGTAAGGGGAGCACATGTAGCTCAATGGTTGACAGCCTGATTCCCATGTATGAGGTCCTGGGTTCAATGCCCGGTACCTCCTAAAAATTTTTTTTTGTTTTAAATAATAAATAAAATATATAGAATGTGTTCTAATAGAAAAGAAAGATTCACCCTACAGTTTGGTGAATACTAACAGCAGTTAAAAATTGCAAAATTAATTATGCATACACGTGCATATTATATGCTACCACATGTAGGTACAATTAAGCAGAAAGGGAAAAATAGGTGTTCAGATGAGGTCTGAATTTATAAATGGCTCTATAATTTATCCATTCATTCCTCCATTACCATATAGTACTCTTTCTTTAACAGCCCCTTGTTAGGGATGATGCCCATTCATTACGTTTTCATTTGCTCAGCCAAGCGTTCTCCAGCAATTGATATGGGTAAGTTTTGTTTTGTTTTGGCTTACTGAGGTTCTTTATATCCAAGTACATGCAAAGATTAATCATTTCTATAGGCTTTGGTTTTAGAGTGCTCTATGATTACCGGTTGAGAATTCTGCTTTTGGAAATGTCTTTTTATCATGGTCTATATGCTTTTTTTTTTTGATGGCAAAAACAACCTTTTTATTTTAGATTCTTTTCTAAGTGTTTTCAGTTCATACAATTT
>JAKSZT010054528.1:1062035-1087486 GCA_026826555.1 Tolypeutes matacus
GGGAAGCGGCTGTGGCTCAATCAGTGGGGCTCCCGTTTACCATATGGGAGGCCCCGGGTTCGGTTCCCGGGGCCTCCTGGTGAAGGCAAGCCCCCCCGCACGGCGTGGTTAGCTGACCCAGCGAGCACAAGCAGCAAGGGGGGGATAAATGAGTTAAAAAAAAAAAAAAAAAAAAAAAGACAGGGCTTTCTTGAACTTGACTTCCTACTCTATACTTAATCCCTTTATGCTTTTGCTTTGAATGAGCTTTCCATCTCACTATATACCACCAAGGTTTTTCTGTGCTACTGGTTTCTCAGCTGTCAAAAACTATGATGCACTTCCATGTGTATTGTTTCATTTCATTTATTGATTCATTAAACATTTACTAATACTGCCTACTGTATGCCAGGAACTATCAGTTGTTGGAGTTACAAAATTGAACAGAATATAGACACTTCCTTGGAAAAGTTTACACTCTAGTGGAGGAAAACAAACAATGAAATTAAGAAATATATTATCTGATTAAATGTTACTCTGGAAGAAGTGAATAGAAAACAGAGGAGGTGGTATTCCATAATACACAAGAATTATGCTATTAAAAGAGCTAGTAGAATTAAAGTATATTATATAGGACAAAGGCAAAAACATTTGCATAAAATGAGGCATAATTACAAAATTGTAGAAAAATGTCTAAAATTACTTTATTATCCAACATAGATTTAAACAATAAGGTACAATTTTCTTGCCTATAGAATGAACAGTTTAACAAAAAGGGAACACATAATAATGGTAGGACTTGCCAAGGATACCAGTGAACTTAGACATTTCTGGCAGCAAAACCATTTTGGAAAACAAATTTGGACATTCCATCAAGAGTAACAGACAGATTCATACTCTTTGTTTCAAATCTTTCTTCTGTAAATTTTGAAATATGACAAATTGCTTTTACCTCCCAGAAAACATTCTTCAAAATCTTCAACAGTATGAGAATAATTGAATTATGATATATCCAAAACATTAAAAATGAGTATTTTTCCTATTCCTTGTCTGTATATTCTAGTTTCTTTGTAACCCTCATGTACTTTTTTAACTATGAAGGCCATACAACAATATACAATTACAAAAAGAGGAAATGCCCCCCAAACATACAGAAGGGCAAAGAATGCAAGAGAATTGCTAAACTAAACATAGTTTTGTTTTTTTTTACCAGGAGGTCCCGGGGATCGAACCCAGGTCCCTCCATATGGGAGACGGATGCCCAACCACTTGAGCCACATCCACCCCCAAACATAGTTTTTTAATGTTAGGGTTTTAGATTATGGATGAAATTTTTCCATACAGTTAATTTTTTAAAAAATTAAACTTTATTGTAGTAACATAAAATACAATTTAAAAATTCCCATTTTAACTACTTTCAAGTATACAATTCAGTGGTATTACTGAGCCACCAACACCAATATCCATTATCCAAACTTTTTCATTCCCTCAAGCTATGCACCTATTAAGCAATAACTCCCCATCCCCTACCTGCCAGCCCCTGGTAACTTGTAATCTACTGTCTCTTGTTCTTGATATTTCTAGATATTTGCTTGTTCTAGATATTTCATATAGCAAGATCATACAACATTTGTTTGTATGCCTGGCTTATTTCACTCAACAGGATTGTCTTTGAGGTTCATCCATGTTGTAGCATACATCAGAATTTCATTCATTTTTATGGCTGACTAATATTCCATGGGGGATAATTATGTTTTGCTTATCAATTCATTTGTTTCAGGGACATTTGGGTTCCTTCCATCTTTTGGCTATAGTGGATAATGTTGCTATGAACACTGATATACAAGTATCTATTCTAGTCTCTGACTTCAATTTGTTTGGGTATATACCAAGAAGTGGGATTGCCATGACATATGGTAGTTCTATTTTCAACTTTTTGAGGAACCACCAAACTGATTTCCACAATGTCTGCACTATTTTTTACAACACCACCAGCAATGTATAAGGGTTCCTATTTCTCCATATAATTGTCAACACATTTTCTGTCCCCCCCGCCAGATGGCTTCCTCATCTGTTGTTTGCTCATTGTTTTTCTTTTCTTTTTTTTTGCTCATTGTGTTTGTTTTTTTCTTCAGGAGGCATCGGGAACTGAACCTGGGACCTCCCATATGGGAGGCAGGCACTCAACTGCTTGAGCCACATCTGCTCCCTCTGTTTCTTTTATTAATAGCCATCTTAGTGGGTGTGAAGTGGTTTTGATTTGCATTTCCCTGATAACCAGTGATTTTGAGCATGTTTTCATGTGCTCATTGGCCATCTGTATATCTTACTTAGAGAAAAGTCTATTCAAGTCCTTTGCTCAGTTTTTAATTGGCTTATTTGTTTTGTTCTTGAGTTATATAAGTCCTTTATATATTCTGGATATTAAAACATCAAATATATGGTTAGCAATTATTTTCTCCTATTCTGTAGGTTGTCTTTTCACTTTCTGGATAGTGTATTTTGATGTACAAAAGTTTTTAATTTTGATGAAGTCTACTTTATCTACTTTTGTTGCTCATGCTTTTGGTATCATATCTAAGAAATCACTACCAAATCCAAGGATATGAAGGTTCTCCCCTATGTTTTCTTCTACATGTTTATGATTTTAGTTCTTATGTTTAAGTCCTTGATTCATTCAGGGTTAACTTTAATATATGGTGTGAGGTAGTGTCCAACTTCAATCTTTTGCAAGTGGATGTCTAATTTCCCAGCACCATTTGTTGAAAAGGCAATTCTTTTCCCAATTGAAGTATCTGGCATGCTTGTTAAAAATCAGTTGGCTACAGAGATGGAACAGTGAGACACTTCAGGCTACATCTCCCTACAGAAGCTTTGAACAACCAGCAAGAACTGGCAGAAACATCTTTCTCAAAGCTCCAAAAAAAAAAAAAACAAACAAACAAACAAAAAAAACAGTTAAAGGATTGCAGTAACAGGACAAACAATGAATCAAGAAAAAGGCCACTTAAAAGTGATAGGACCAGAAGAAGAAAACAACAACAGAAAGTGATAGGACCTCATGGCATCTTGGTTGGCCCTTCCCCTATTCCTTCACTGGCTTAGTGTGGAGCAGGCCTGAGCTCCCAGTGCAGATCCCAAGTACTGGTTCTGGAGGGAGCAGACTAAACTTCAGGTACACATTTGGGGTATATATGTCTAGCGCACTCTGACTGCAGGTAGCCGCAGACACTTGCTGCCCTTTGTGTGGAAGGAGGCTCAAAGAGCTGTCCTACAGAACACTGCAAGAGAGCAGTCAAGTTTTGCTGCCTAGGGCAAGGGATTGCTGGCTGTAGGATATATATAGTGCAGTGCCTGGGACCTTGTGGAAACTTTCTTAGCGAAGAGGGGACATTCATATCCATGTAAATGGAGAAATTCCTAGGGCAACAAACGCATGCCCAAGACAAAAGGCATGTGCATAAAGGATCAGGGTGGCCTCTACACTTTGGCCTGGACCTGTTCTCATACAACCAATTATATGGATAAGCCATAAAGGACAGCAATTGCACAGATCAATCTGCAAAGACTGGGAAAGGTGTTATATTTTCTCCTTCTTATTCTTTTTATTTTTTTGTTAGCTCTGGCATTTAAGGAAAGCACTGCCACAAAACTAGTTGGATATAAGATTAAGGAACAAACACCCTAGACTCTAAATTCTAGCCATAACACACTAAAATATAAAAACGTCGAAGTTTCAAGGAAAGATTGCAAACCACACAAAGAAACAGGAAGTGATGGCCCAAGCAAAGAAGAACATTAAAGCATTAGAAACCATCAATGAGGAGGATCAGACCTAGGACACTCCAGACAAAGACTATTTTTTTCTTCTTCATTTTTTTTATTAGAGAAGTTGTGAGCTTACAAAACAATCATGCATAATGTGCAGAATTCCCATACATCACCCCTCCACCAACACCTTACAATTTTGTCGAATATTTGTAACAGATTATGAAAGAACATGATCAGACTATTACTACTATGACCCAAAGCATACACTTGGTACATTTTTTCTATATACCCGTTATTATTATTAAGACTATGTATTAGTATTGTAGATTTGTTATAGTTCATGAGAGAACACTCTCATATTTGTACTGTTAACCACAGCCCATCTTCCACCACACAGACCATTGTGTTATAAAGACTCATACTTTGTACATTCTATCCAAAGCGTACACTCAGTGGCTTTCACTTTCATTAGAGTTCTGCAGTAATCGCCCCAGTAAACCTTTGAAGATTTTCCTTAGTCCAAAAGAAAAAAATCCCATACCATTTATCCAGAAAAGGATTTAAAAAAAATCAATTTTATTAAGACATATTAATAAAGTATAAATCCATCCAAAGTGTAAAATCAATGGTATTCAGTATAATCACATATTTGTGCATTCATTGCTTCGATCATTCTTGGAGCACTTTCATTATTCCAAAAATAATAATAAACAACAAACAAACAAAACGCATCACTTCTCAATCTCTCTATGCTTCCCCTGCTGTATATAGCTGCTATTCTTTTTCCTTCTCTCTAGTATATTTTCATTTGTATTTTGTAAAAACAGTCAACAAAGACTTTTAAAAATGGTCCTAAATATGGTCAAAGAGCTAAAGGAAAACATGGATAAAGGAAATCAGGAAAATGACAGATGAACACAAAGAAACTAGCAAGAGGAAAATGGAAATTATGAAATGGAACCAAACAGAGCTGAAGGCCACAGTAACAGAAATTGAAAATTCCCTTAAGGGGTCCAACAGCAGATTGGAGCTGGCAGAAAAAAGAATGAGTAAACCTGAAGATAAGACAATTGGAATCATCCAGTTTGAGGAGCAGAAAGAGGAAAGAATAAAGAAAAGTTAACAGAGCCTGAGGAACCTGTGGGACAGCATCAAGTGTACCAATATACACATTGTGGGAGTCCCAGTAAGAGAAGAAAGGGAGAATGGGGCAGAGAGAATATTCAAGGACATAATAGCTGAAAACGTCCCAAATGTAATGAAAGTCACAAAGACGCACATCCAAGATGCTCAACAAACTCCAAACAGGATAAAACCCAAATAGACCCATACCGTTCCGTGTTATGATCAAACTGGTTAATGCCAAAGATGAAGAAAAATTTTGTAATCTGCAAGAGAGAAGCAACATGTCACACACAAGGGAAACCTTCTAAGATTAAGTGCTGATTTCTTATCAGAAACCATGGAGGCAAGAATGTAGAGGGAAAGGGTATGGAAAAAATATACCAAATGTATGCTATAGACCATAGTTAGGGATAATAGTCTTATGATATTATCTCATAATTTGTAACAATTGTTCCACAACAATGCAGTGTGTTGGTGGAGGGGGTTATATGGGAATTTTACACATGTGCATGATTGTTTTGTAAGTTCATGACTTTAATAAAAATGTATTTTTAAAAAAGATTGCAGGGGGTCAGATGTGGCTCAACTGGTTGGGCATGTCTCCCATATGGAGGGACCCAGGTTCGATCCCCTGGACCTCCCGGTAAAAAAAAAAAAAAAAAAGATTGCAGAGGAAACATTGCAGAGGGAAGTGTTGAAAGCAAAAAATTTCTAAATGTGGATAAACTGTCTTTCAAAATGAGGAATGAAGACATTCTCAGAGAGCTAAAAGCTGAAGGACTCTGTCACCACCAGACTGGCCCAATAAAAAATGCTACAGCGAATTCTAGGGAAGCAGATGTGGCTCAAGCGATTGGGCTCCTGTCTACCATATGGGGCCCTGGGTTGGATTCCCGGGGCCTCCTGGTGAAGGCAAGCTGGTCCGCACCCCACGGAGAGCTGAACTGGCACAGCAATATGACGCAACAAAGGGAGACGCAGAGGAGAGACAGTGAGAGACTCAGCAGACCAGGGATATGAGGCGGTTAAAGCAATTGAGTGCCTCTCTCCTACACTGAAGGTCCTGGGATTGGTTCCCAGGGCCTCCTAAAGAGAAAGACAAGAAGAAAAGACAAGCAGACACAGAAAGAACAAGCAGCAAATGGACACAGAGAGCAGACAGTGAGTGCAAACAACAAGGGGGTTAGGGATAAAAAAAAAAAAAAGAATTCTGAAGGTTGTTAGGAAGGGACTGAAACCACATGAAGAAATAAAGATCTCTGGAAAAGATAATGACATGGGTAAATAGAAATACAAGTGCTACTGTATTTTTGATTTGTAACTCCACTTTTTACTTCCTACGGATCTAAAAGGCAAATATAATGATAAATCAGTGGTTTTGGACTCATAAATATGTAATTTGTTACAAGAACTATATAATGGTGGGGGGACAGAGGGTTACAAGAACATAGTTTGTATATGATATTCAGGTTATTAAGTTGGTATCAAAGCCAACGAGATTGTTACAGATTTAGGATGTTAAATTTAAGTCCCATGGTAACTACATGGAAAATATCAGAGAATATGCAAACTCATAGAGACAGAAAGTAGAGTATAGGTTACCAGGAGTAGGAGGCAGGGGCAATGGGGGGATTAATGCAAAATGAGTGTAGGGTAAAGAGAAAGTTCTAGTAATGGTGGTGAGGGTACTGCAACACTGTGGATGTGATTAATCCCACTGAATGGTATGCTCGGGAGGGGCTGGGATGGGAAGATTTATGTTGCATATATGTTTCTACAATTAAAAAAGAAAGAGGGGGCGGATGTGGCTCAAATGGTTGGGCGTCCATCTGCCATATGGAGGGACCTGGGTTCGATCCCCGGGACCTCCCGTTAAAATTAAAAAAAAAAAAAAAAAAGAAAGAAAGAAACTAAAGAGATAATGACAGATGCAATATATGATAATGGATGGAGGAGAAAAGGCTCAAAAGGGCATTATTGGGACATAAGAAAAAATTGGAATGCAGAATATAAGCTTTATATCAACCTTAAATTTCTTGAATTGTGTAACTGTACTTAAGGTGATTACCTAAGTGAATATTCTTGTTTGTAAGAACTGTAACATGGAAATACTGTATTCAAGGAGTATGATGTGTGTAACTTGCTCTCAAATGTTCAGTAGATAGAATGATATTGCAAAGATGGTAAAATGTTAAAATTGGTGGATCTGTGAGTATCTGGGGTGGGGGGGTGGGGTATATTGGATTCTCTGTATGGAGTTTATATTATTTTCCATCTGTAAAACTAAGTTTGGAATTTTGAAATTATTTCAAAATCAAAAGTTAATAAAAAAGCAGATGCATGGGTTTATTTTGGAACTCTCCATTCTATTCCAATGGTCTCTATGTCTATCTTTATGCTATAACTGCATTTTTTTATTCAGCAAATATTTACTGAGGACCTATTATGTGCTGGGTACACAGCAGAAAATAATACAAAATTTGCTCTATAGAGTTTACATTTTATTCCAGGGAAAGAGACAATAAAAAAGTAAATTAATGAACATATGCCAGTGATAGGCGGAAAGGAGAAAGATAAAATGAAAGATTCAGAGTGATTGGGGGTGTTACTTTATGTCGTTAAGGGAGGCCTCTTTGATAAGGAGACATGTGAGCAGAGGCCTGAAGGATGTGAGAAAATGAAGCCTGAGGATATCTGGAGGAAGAGAGTTCCAGGCAGAGTGAACTGTAGAACAAAAGCCCCAAAGCAGTAGTGTGCTTGCCATGTTTTATAGACAGCCAGGCTTTTGAGTCTGGAGCAGAACAAGTGGGAGATAGTGTGTGGAAGAAAGGTCAGAGAATTTACCAACAACAGTTCACACAGAGCCTTGTAGGCCACAGTGAAGGTCACAGACTACCGAGAGTGAGGAGAAACCACTGGAGGGAGTGGCGCAGAGGAGTAGCAAGGTCTGGTTTAGGTTTAATGTGTTTTACATATGAATTTAATCAACTACTGAGGTACTTCTCCTTGTAAGACTCTGGGATGAGAAAAATAACCAATGTTTGCTAGATACCTTCCATGTGCTAACTGCTGTACTAGGTCTTCATATGACCTACCTCTTCAAACAATACTTTGAAGTAGGAATAATGAGCCTCTATTTTATAGATGAGATAACTTGAGGTCCAAAAAGGTTAAGTAATTTCTCCGAGGCCACACAGCCAGGAATGGGAGTGCTGGAATCAGAGTTGAGGTATTCTCTAAGTCCAAAGCCTCCTGCTCTTGCCAAACCTGGTTCTGGCTCAGTGTAATGAAATATACAGACAGAGTCCCTACACTCCAAAGCCTTGATGACCTAGACCTACCCCATCAGACCTGCTATTATCTCTATTTTTAGAAACGAGAACTCTGACCAGAGAGGTTAAATGACTTGTCTAAGTCATAACAGCTAGTAAGTGGCAAAGCCAAGACTCAAAAGCTGGTCTAAGGAGCCAAGCTTCAAACCCTGATCTAGCTCCAAATATCCACTATTCTTTCTCATATAATATAGTTCTTCTGAGCTTTAGTAAAAAAATATTTTTAAGCCTTATTTATAGCTAGATGGTAGGTATGAAAGGAACAAAGTCATCCAAGTCTGCAAGTACCTAAAGAGTTTCTGAAGAACTTCCATGTGCACACATACACAATATATTAACATGTAAACATACATGTACAAATATGGACACAAACATAAAGTACACACATACACAATTTCCAAAGTTGATTACTTCCTAAATTATCCTCTGTCATCTGGGTCTATGGTGAGGCTAAGTCATTTACTCAATTATGATGAATTGCCAAAGCCATCAGTAGTTCTTATCCATTCCCAGCAAGTATATGGATGTAGTCTTCAAATTACTTCTTAAAAAGTCAACCTGAAAACTCTGTTGACATTTCCTGTAGAAATTCAAGGGAAGGAGTGAGGGTTGGAAGGTTGAAATCTCAAAAATTCAGACCTAAGCAAAAGAGGACTCCATAGAACTATGATTCCCAATTCATGCTTGTTTTTTTTGGAAATATGGACTCAGCTCCACAGGTCTGTATTTCAATTCCAAGCATCAGAATGAAGTCTCCTTTTGAGAGCTGATGTAGTGTACGGAAATTTGTGGAAATGAAATTTGTCCTCCCACAGTCCTGTTTCCACCTCTTCCTAGCTATGTGACCTGAAGCAGGTAACTTAGTACTATGCTGTTCTGATTAATGTGGTTTTATAGTAAGTTTTGTAATTGGGAAGTGTGAGACCTCCAATTTTATTCTTCCTTTCCAATACTAAAGTGACTATTTGGGGCCCTTTGAGATCACATATGCATTTGAGGATAGGCTTTTCTTTTTCTGCAAAAAAAACCTGCTAGGATTTTGGCAGGTATTGTGTTGAATCTGTAGATCGCTTTGGGTAGTACTGACATCTTAACAATGTAAATCTTTCCCTCCATGAACACGGGATCTTACCATTTATTTAGGTCTTCTTTAGTTTATTTCAGCAGTGTTTTGTAGTTTTCAGTGTACAAGTGCTTCATCTCCTTGGTGAAATTTATTTCTAGGTATTTTATTCTTTATTTCTAGGAATTGTTTTTTAATTTCCATTTTGGGATGTTCTTTGCTATACAAAACTGATTTTTGCATGTTAATCTTATTGCCTGGAACTTTGCTGAATTAGTTTATTACCTCTTAATTTTCTTGTGGATTCTTTGGGATTCTCTATATAAAGAATCATAACATCTGTGGTTAGAAATAGTTTTATCCGTCCTTCCCAATTTGGAAGCCTTTTATTTCTTTACCTTGCAACATTGCTCTGGCTAGAACTTCCAGTACAATGATAATTAGCAGTGGTGAAAGTGAGCATCCTTATCTTGTTCCTGATCTTAAGGGGAAAGCTTTCAGTCTTTCACCATTGAGTTTAATGTTAGCTGTGGGTTTTTCATATATGTCTGTATTAGTCAGCCAAAGGGGTGCTGATACAAAATACCAGAAATCTGTTGGCTCTTATAAAGGGGATTTATTTGGGGTAGAAGCTTATAGTTACCAGGCCATAAAGCATAAGTTTCTTTCTTCACCAAAGTCTGTTGCCACGTGTTGGAGCAAGATGGCTGCTGACGCCTGCAGGAGTGCAGCCTTCCTCATTCTTTTAAGGTTCTGTGGTCCCAGCTTCTTCCAATATCAGCTGTAGGCTGGGATAAGTCTTGTATCTCTCCCAGGGCTTGTTTCTCTCTGGGATCAGCTGCTTTGCTCTCTCCACAAGGCCCGCTGTAAACTATCAGGCGAACGACTTCTCTCTTTCTGGAGCCTCTCTCATGTCTAATGGAGTCTTCTCTCTTTCCTCACATATCTGCTTCTGTATGTATTTACTTCCTGGGGCTCCAGCATTAAAACCCCAACTAATTCCTCTGCCTTGTTGTTTTCTCCTACTGACGTGGCCCAATCAAAGCCTTAATTATTATTTAATCAAGTAAAAGTGAAACCTTTGAATCCAAAGCAATCTAATATGCCCAGAGGAGCAGACCAGTTTATAAACATAATCCAATATCTATTTTTGGAATTCATAAACAATATCAAACTGCTACAATGCCCTTTATTTATTTTTTTAAAAAAGATTTTATTTATTTATTCATTTATCCCCCCCTTGCTGCTTGTGCTCGCTGGGTCAGCTAACCACACCGTGCGGGCGGACTTGCCTTCACCAGGAGGCCCCGGGAACCGAACCCGGGGCCTCCCATATGGTAAACGGGAGCCCTACTGATTGAGCCACAGCCGCTTCCCTACAATGCCCTTTACTGTGTTGAGAAAGTTAACTTCTTTTCCTATTTTTCTGAGTGTTTTTATCATGAAAAGATGTTGAATTTCGTCAAATGCCTTTTACTGCATCAACTGAGATGATCATAATTTTTTCCCCTTCATTCTATTAATGTGGTACATTACATTGTTTGATTTTCTTATGTCAAACCCTTGAATTCCTGGGCTAAATCCCACTTTGTCAATGTGTAAAATCCTTTTAATATGCTGTTGAATCCACTTTGCTAGTGTTTTATTGAGGTTTTTGCAACTATAATCAAAAAGAAAATTGGTCTCATTTTATTTTCTTCTGATGTTCTTTTCTGACATTGATATCAGAATAATGCTTGCCTCACAGAATAAGTTATGAAGTTTTCTCTCCTCTTCAATTTTTTGGAGTAGTCTGAGAATGATTGGTGTTAATTTTTTTTTGAACGTGTGGTAGCATTCAACAATGAAATTGTCTGGTTCTTGACTTTTTTTTAAGCAATTTTATTTACTTTTTCTTTATTTATGCCCACTTCCCTCAGATGATTCGCTCATCTGTCTGCTCACCTTCTACAGGAGGCATCATGAACTGAACCCGGGACTTACCATGAGAGGAGAGTGCCCAATGGCTTGAGCCACACCCACTCTCCATGGGCTGCGGTGTGGCGTCTGATGGCTTGTGGCCTCTGCTTGTTGAGGCAGGGACAGAGTCTAGCTTGTTGCAGTGGGAGGTGGTGTCTGCTCGTCTTCTTTTAGAAGGCACTGCAATGGGACCCAGACCCAGGACCTTCCATGTGGTACGTGGGCACCCAAGTGGTTGAGCCACATCTGCTTCCCCTGGACTTTTTTTTTGATCGGAGTTTTTTGATTATTAACTCTCTTTACTTCTAGATCTGAAGAAGTCAATGAGTCATTGACTTTTGTGTCAATGTAGGTAAGTTGTATGTTTCTAAGAATTTGTCAATTTCCTCTAGATTATCTAATTTGTTGGTATACAATTTTTCTTAATATTCTCTTATAATCCTTTTAATTTCTGCAAGATCAGTGGTAATGCCCCCCCACTTCATTTTGGATTTTAGTTATCTGCATCTTCTCTCTTTTTTTGTTTGTTAGTCTAGCTAACAGTTTGTCAATTTTACTGATCTTTTTTAAAAAATCACTTTTTGTTTCATTGATTCGCTTGTTTCTCTATTTTCTATTTAATTTACCTCACTGCTAATATATTTATTTAATTTATTTAACTTTATTTTGTACACTTAATAATTGAAAATATAAACAATTAAAAACGAAAAAGTAAACACAGATGAATAAATACATTTCTCAATTAAATGTACTGGATACATATAAATATTTTTTGAATCAAACAATATGTTACACAATATATTTGGTTCATAGTAACGCAATCATACAGTATTTGTCCTTTTGTGTTCGCCTAGCTTCGCTCAACATAATGTCCTCCAGGTTCATCCATGTTGTCATATGTTTTACGACTTCATTTCTTCTCATACAGCTGCATAATATTCCATCGTGTGAATGACCACAGCTTATTTATCCATTCATCTGTTGATGGACACCTGGGTTGTTTACAAATTTTGGCAATCGTTAATAATATTGCTGTGAACATCAGTGTGCGGATGTCTGTTCGTGTCACTGCTCTCAGTTCCTCTGGGTATATACCCAGTAGTGGTACTGCTGGGTCACGTGGCAGTCTATATTCAACTTCTTTAGGAACTGTCAAACTCCTTCACAGTGGCTGTACCATTCTGCATTCCCACCAACAGTGAAGAAGTGCTCCTATCTCTCCACATTCTCTCCAACACTTGTAGTTCTGTCTTTTTAATAGTGGCCATTCTGAGAAGTGTGAAATGATATCTCATTGTAGTTTTCATTTGCATTTCCCTAATCATGAGTGATGCTGAGCATTTCTTCATGTGTTTCTTTGCCATTTGTATTTCTTCTTTGGAGAAATGTCTATTCAAGTCTTTTGCCCATTTTTTAATTGGGTCGTTTGTCTTTTTATTGTTGAGTTGTAACATCTCTTTATATATCCTGGATATTAAACCCTTATCAGATATGTGATTTCCAAATATTTTTTCCCATTGAGTTGGCTGCCTTTTCACTCTTTTGACAAAGTCCTGTGAGGTGCAAAAGTGTTCAATTTTGAGGAGGTCCCATTTATCTATTTTTTCTTTTGTTGCACGTGCTTTGGGTGTAAGGTCCAGGAAACCACCACCTACTACAAGGTCTTGAAGATGTTTCCCTGCATTTTCTTCTAGTAGTTTTATGGTCGTGGCTTTTATATTTAGATCTTTCATCCATTTTGAGTTGATTCTTGTATAAGGGGTGAGATAGGGGTCCTCTTTCATTCTTTTGGTTATAGATATCCAGTTTTCCCAATACCATTTGTTGAAGAGACTGTTTTTTTCCCATTAGCGTGGGCTTGGTAGGTTTGTCAAAATCCAGCTGACTGTATAGGAGAGGGTTTATTTCTGAGTTCTCAATTCTATTCCACTGATCGATGTGTCTATCTTTATGCCAGTACCATGATGTTTTGACCACTGTAGCATTGTAATATGTTTCAAGGTCAGGCAGTGAAATTCTTCCTACGTCGCTCTTATTTCTTAGAATGCTTTTGGCTATTTGGTTGCCCTTACCCTTCCAGATGAATTTGGTAATTATCTTTTCTAATTCTGTAAAGTAAACTGTTGGGATTTTGATTGGTATTGCATTGAATCTATAAATCAGTTTGGGTAAGATTGACATCTTCATGATATTCTTCCAGTCCATGAACACGGAATGTCTTTCCATTTGTTTAGGTCTTTTTAAATTTCTTTTAGCATTGTTTTGTAGTTTTCTGCATATAGGTCCTGTACTTCTTTGGTTAAATTAACTCCTAGGTATTTGAGTGTTTTGGTTGCTATTGAAAATGGAATTTTCCCTGATTTCCTCCTCAGATTGTTCAGTAATAGTGTACAAAAACATTACTGATTTTTGCATGTTGATCATGTATCCTGCTACTTTGCTGAACTTGTTTATTAGCTCAAGTAGCTTTGTTGTGGATACTTCAGGATTTTTTAAGTACAGGATAATGTCATCCGCAAACAGTGAGAGTTTTATTTCCTCTTTTCCTATTTGAATGCCTTTAATTTTTTTTTCTTGTCTAATTACCACAGCTCTTTGATTTTTGGTTCGACCTGGATTGTTAGGATTGTCATCCTGGCTGCCCAAAACTGGGCACTGGACACAGTAATTAGTTGTAGTGTCGCTTCCTAGGACCTTGGGGGCAGGGAGGCTTTAGAGACCAGGAAAAGCCTGTCCTACTTATTTTTAATTTTCTTATGTGCACGTCCTTGGTCTGCCAGGAGATGGCGCTCTTTGCCAGTTCTCAATTCAATGCCTGGTCGGAGTGTATTTGTTGTGACACAGACCAGATCAATGTGGTAGAGCTTCCTTTCTGGAGGCTAAGAGCCTTGTAATTCAAATTTTCTGAGGCAGTTCTCATCTTCTCTGGCAGTCCCCTCCCTTTTCCCAGCTAGGACATATTTCCACTCCCCTCTGAGTCCTCAACAATCAGTCCCTGTTAGTAGAGGAGGAGTTTGGGAGGTTTATATATCTTTAGCCCCTTGCATGCTCCAAGCAAACAATGGCACAGCCCCACCTGGCCTGGAAGGGCTCCAGGACAAGGCAGACCAAACCTATGAGTCAAAAGCCGAGTCAGCCCCAGGCTCTCTCCCTGCTCTCCTGTGGAGTCCTCAACAATTAGTCCAGGCTAGAAGAGAGGGAGATTGCGAGGGTCGGATTTCTCCAGTCCTCCTCGGGCTCCCAGGGCAAACCACTGTGTGGTCCCACCTAGCCTGGAAGGGCCCGTGGGGCACCACAGCCCAAATTTGTGGGTAAGTACCTGAGTCAGCCTTGGGCTGTGTCCCTCTCTCTCCCCTTTCCTGGGGTGGTAGATCCCTGGAGCCTCCTTTGTCTGTAGTAGCAGTCCCAGAGGCCCGAGAATTCTAAAGAGTCTTTAGTGTGGGGGAAGGTTCCAGCAGCAGCAATCACTGCTGGTTCCAACTCACGGTTTCGTCCTCATGATTGCCCTCTTTTGTCCCTCTCTCCTCTGGATGGTGTGCAGCCTTCACCGCTGTCCTAAACCCTAGAAGATCTTTTTCGGGGCTGTTTGAGCCTGTCATCTAGCTATTTTTCTGGAGAAGAGATTCCCGTGTCTTACTAGTCCGCCATCTTCCTGGAAGTCCTAGCTTCTAATTTATTTTTAAACTCTAAATATATTTATTGCATGATTCCATTTATGTAAAGTTAAAGAAATAGGGAAAACTAAAAAGTAAAAAAAAATTTTTTAAGTGTAATTTGGGGAGCTATTTATTTTTATTAGAGAATTTGTAGGTTTACAGAAAAATCATGCATAAAATACAGAGTTCCCATATAATACCCTCTTATTAACACCTTGCATGTGGAACATTCATTATAACTCACGAAAAAAGATTTTTATTATTGTACTATTAACTATAATCCATCATTTAAATTAGGGCTTACTGTTTGTGTTGTACAGTTCTATGTTTTATTTTAAATTTTCTTCTAGTAACATATATAAAACCTAAAATTTCCCCTTTTAACCTCTTTCACATATATAATCCAGTGCTGTTAATTGTGCTCACGATGTTGTGCTACAATCACCAACACTCAGTACCAAAACTTTATGATCAACTCAAATAGAAACTCTGTACAATTTAAGCATTAATTCCATGTTTCCCATCCCCATCCCACTTCCTGGTAAACTGCATTCTAGATTCTGACTCTCTGAGTTTAATTATTTCATATCACTGATGTCTTACAATATTTGTCCTTTTGTGTCTGGCTTATTTCACTCAACATGATGACTTCAAGGTTTGACATTGTCACATGAATCAGAATTTCATTCCTTTTTAATTCTGAATAATATTCCGTCATGTGTATATACCATATTTGTTTATCCATTCATCAGATGATGGATACTTGGGTTGCTTCCATCTTTTGCCAATTGTGAATAAGGCCTCTATGAACATTGATGTGCAAATATCTGTTCTAGTCCCTGCTTTGAAATCTTCTGAGTATATACCAAAAAGTGGTATTGCTAGATCCTATGGTAATTCTATTTAACTTTCTGAGGAACGACTAAATTGTCTTCTACAGCAGCTGCACCATTTTACATCCCCACCAACAATGAGTGAGTGTTCCTATTTCTCCATATCCTATCCAACACTTGTTATTTCATGTTTGTTTTTAATAGTAGCCATTCTAATAGGTGTGAAATGGTATCTCATTGTGGTTTTGATACACATTTCGTTAATAGTGATGGTGAACATCTTTTCACGTGCTTTTTGGCCATTTGTATATCCTCTTTGGAGAAATGTCTGTTCAAGTCTTTTGCCCATTTTTCAAAAGGGTTTTTTCTACTTTTATTGTAGAGTTGTAGGGTTTCTTTATATATTCTGGATATTAAACTGTTATCAGATATGTGATTCCCAAATATTTTCTCCCCTTGAGTAAATTGTCTTTTTACTTTCATGATAAAAGTCTTTGATGCACAAACGTTTTTCATTTTGATGAGGTCCCATTTATCTGTTTTTTCTTTTATTGCTTTTGGTGTAAAGTCTAAGAAACCATTACCTAAAACAAGGTCCTAAAGATGCTTCCCTACATTTTCTTGTAGGAGTTTTATAATCCTGGTACTAAAATGTAATTTTAGAAGTTGCTTAGTAGATCAGGCAACTTGTTATATAGTTGCTTTATTAACCATGCAGTAAATTGTACAATATCAAAATAGTGATAAATATGTGGATACTTTCCAAAATTATAACTATTCCTTAGTAGTATCCTCATTCTATTAATTCTTTTCAACATGGAAACTGTAACTTTGTTTTCCATCTTTAGGCTTCATAGCTATATTAAAAAACTAAGGGTTTTTAACCTTTCCCTGATGTTCCCTACCCCCAACAACGTTAAATATCTTTCTTCATTGTCTCACCATTATACCTAGGTACAGTACTTAAGGTATGATGTCTTATAATCTGAATACATGTCTGTTTGTCCCAGTACTATAAGCTCTTTAGGCAAATCTATGATTGCCTAATCCAGTCATTTTATTTTTTAGTAAATTAAAATGGTAAGAGATAAGCACAAATGTTTATTAAAATGGTATTTCCAGTGGTTTTGAATTTCTTTCTTTATACTTATTTGTATTTTCTAAATTTTCTTTAATGAACATGCATTACTTTTTTAGTCAGATAAAAAGTGTTTCAGCGTGTGTTTTTTTTTAAGGATCCGATTATTCATATTGATTCTTAGCTAGCACAACCCATTTTCAATAGGTTAAGGATTGCTAGATGACCTCTAAGTCATCTAGTCAATGATATAAGAAGGCAAGTCACTCAGCAGATTCTTCAACAGCCCATGCTACAATTGATTCCAATATATTAATGTCAGGACACCTTGGCTGAGAAGCACAATTCTAGGAACATTACATTTGCTCACCTTTTGATTTGTTCCAGAGTCACTGTTTATGCACTCAGGTAAGTAAACAAACTGTGCTCAGGGAAGCGGCTGTGGCTCAATCAGTGGGGCTCCCGTTTGCCATATGGGAGGCCCCGGGTTTGGTTCCCGGGGCCTCCTGGTGAGGGCAGGCCCGCCCGCATGGCGTGGTTGGCTGACCCAGCGAGCACAAGCAGCAGGGGGGCGGGGGATAAATGAATAAATAAATAAAATCTTTAAAAAAAATAAAAAATAAAAAATAAACTGTGCTCAGTAATATGATGAAATTTAGACTCTTACCTATCTGATGTCACTTTTACATATCCTTGCTGATTACAGAGGTACCCATTTTCAGGAGCAAAAAAGTAAAAAGTAGCTTGGAATGAGAAAGTAAAAATATGCCCACTGCATTCAAGAGGACTGGTAAACATACATATAAGTCAACTGCAAAGTTCACAGAAAATAATATTTCTCCTAAGGACACACTGTAGTCCTAAAATGTCATCAAACCCCCATCTTTGAATAACTACTGCTTTCTTATTCACTGATGCACACTCTTCCCTAAAATCATAGTGTCTGAAATTTTACCTAAGAATGAAACATTCCACCCTTGCCTAGAAGATCTAAGACACTTCACAGTGATGGATCCTCCATTTATAACAGTCCAGAGCTTCAAATAAGGAGTTTCTGAAGATAAAATCCTATTTTACTTATTTATTTTATTTTTTATTTGTAGTTAGGCCAGTAACAAGAATTTATTGAAAAATGGGGGAAAAGAACAGAGCTTGCTGAGAAATAGGAGAGAATGATGGAAATATGCACCCAGATTTGATGCGGGCTCCTCTAGACAGAGAGAGCAGGCTTTGGCTTTTTTGGTCACCTTTTAAGCTATGAATTATTCCTCCCTTTGCTAATGCTAAGGGGAGGGGCCCCAGCTGTTATTGGTTATCCCACCAATGGTGGGAGCCAATGGTGAGGTCTGTTTGGAATATCCGGGGCCTTGAGTCCCAACTGGGACTTCAAGGTCAAGGTCTCAGCAGGGTCTCATGGCCATGTTGTCTGTCGGCCATGTCTCTCACATTAATTTTTTTTTTTTGGCAAGTAATGACCATTTATTTAGGGACTTACGTGGGGTCCTTGTCCTTGATGGTAGGAGGAGAAACAGCATTTTCTGAGCTTGATTGTCTGGGCTCACCACAAAATGAGAGGGGTCTTTAAAATGCATGTCCACGTGCAGATGCGGAAGGCACGTGAAGGGCAGCAGGACTTGTTTTTTTTCCTCAAGTTTTCTTTAAATTTTAATTCTATTGTCCCACATTAATTTTAACTTTGTAGTTTCCAAGGTAACAGAACTTTGGGTCCACTTCATAGTCCAGACCTGATGCTGACTCCTTTATACTCAGCCTTGCTTTGTTTTTAGCCATTAGGAAAATGCAAATCAAAACCACAATGAGATACCATTTCACACCTACTAGAATGGCTATTTTAATAAAATGGAAAATAATAAATGTTGGAGAGGATATGGAGAAATAGGAACACTCCATCATGTTCACTGTTGGTGGGAATGTAAAATGATGCAGCTGCTGTGGACAAGTTTGGCGGTCCCTTGAGAAAGTTGAGTTTGGTACTACCATATGACCTGGTAATCCCACTTTTAGGTATATACCCAAAAGAATTGAAAGCAGGGACTAGAACAGATATTTGCATATTGATGATGTTCATAGTGGCATTATTCACAATTACCAAAAGATGGCAGCAACCCAAGTGTCCATCAACCGACAAATGGATAAACAAAATGTGGTATACAAAACACATAAACGGAACATTATTCAGCTGAAAAGGAATTAAGTTCTGATACATGTGACACGGATGAACCCTGGAAATATCATGTTAAGCCAGATACAAAAGGACAAATATTTTATGAGCTCACTGACACGAATAAGTAAATTCACTGAATCAGAAATTAGAATATAGGTTACCAGGGGCCGGGTGGGCATAAGGAATGGGGAGCTAATGCTTAATTGGAAAAGTTTTGGTAATGGATGGTGGTGATGGTAGCACAACGTTGTGAATGTAATTAACTCCACTGAATTGTATATTGGCTAAAAGGGGACATTTATTCAATTTTTGATTGAATAAAAATTTTAAAAACCATAAAACTGTACAATACAGTTAATCCTAATATAAACTATAGACTATAGTTAATAGTATAATTATAATAATATTGTTTCATCAATTGTAACAAAGACACCACACTAATATAAAGTGTTAAAAATAGGGAAAACTGTGTGAGGGTGGTATACGGAACTCTATATTCTGCCTGATATTTTTGTAAACTACAACTTCTCTAATAAAAAAATTCTTTATTTAAATTTCACCTAAACTACACCTTTCCCCCCAAATCCTGTAACTCCTCTATCTTTTCCTTTGGTAAGATGTCCCACAGGTCCTCTGTGTCTAGTCTCCCTTGTAGCAATTAGCCAATAAGCCTGACTTTATCAGACTACAGCTTTGTCCTTGGTGGTCTTTCGGTTATTGGGCTAAAATAGGTAACACTAATGATTTCCAAAAGATATTATGGCCTGCATCAATAAGATAGCAACCCCAATGAAATGCTGTAGAGAAAATACTAGATAATGACAAAATAGACAAATATAAATGTAACACTAAGAATTACTATAAAGAGGATACTAAACAGAAGAACAATGTGTGTTTCAGCTACAAACTGGGCTTGGCTGCTTCCATGGATATAATTCTGGGGATAAAAAGACAAATTGGAATTTTTAATTATATATTAACTTTTGGTACCCTAACTCTAAAATGAGCTATTTTAAAAATCCTATAAAAATATTAATTGATCTAGTGTATAAAAGCTTGAAACATACTTGGGTCTGTGTCATTCATCAGTGAATAAATTTAGTTACTATAAAAGCTACTTCTAAATTATTTATTTGCATATTCATTGTATTTACACTGTTTTCAATAACAGAATATCTGAGAAAACTAGTATTTAGGCATACAAAAGCATGAAGTACAATAATGTGGACTCCGTGAAGATAGGGACCATATTTTTCTTATTTACCACTATATCTCTAATATCTAGCATAGTACGTAGAAACAGCAGATGCTCAAGTACCTGACCAATTCTCCTATTTATAAGAAGCCTTTCATTCTCAGCCAGCTTAGTCAGAGGATTCACCAAATGTGATAAGGAACTTTTAAGAGTACTACATGGCCTTCTCAGCAATTAAAACTTGTCAACAAACAAGAGACTGAACAGTCAAAAATGAGTGTAGTTCCTTTATATGCTGGCACTGGTCTCAAAGGGTAATAATTATTTAAGCTTAACTTTGACATAGAATGGAAAAAAAGCCTGGCTTTCCCTTACCACATGTCCTGTATGGGGATTCTTATGAGCATATGGTGGTCCTCTTATGTGGTTCCACATTTGACCAGATGTCATTGCAAGCACGAAACACTACGAAACAAAAAAATAACTAAATACTCATAAAATATAGTCCAGCTGTCCCACCTTTATTAGATTAGTATGTATATGAAAAGTTTATCTGTTCAGCTAATGCATGAAGAACATTTTTTTCAGATAAATGGTTATTTTCTTAAGGTTTATATTTTGTCACAAGAATAAGAATTAAAATTCAGTAACATTTACTTCAAAATGAAAATATTATTTTATAATTATAAATAAGCTGACACAAGTTTCAAAATTGAATATTGAAAAGACCTTTTGTCTATGATTTAGGATGAATAAAAACTGGGAACAATCAGTTTCTCTAAGCTCTGGCCATCCTAATGAGATAATGGAGGAAATAAACTGATTTCAAGGCAGAAAATAATTATATATATATATATTTAAAACCCTATTATGGGGGGACGGATGTGGCTCGGGTGGTTAGGCAACCGTCTCCCATATGGAGGGACCTGGGTTCGATCCCCCGGACCTCCCGGTAAAAAAAAAAAAAACAAAAAAAAAAAACCCTATTATGTAAGAAATAAACAGGAGGAGGAGGAGGATAAGAGGAAGCTGGAGGAGAGGATGAGGAAGAGTAGATGGAGGAGGAGGAAAAGATACAAAAATATGTACATGGAAACATATTTGTGAATTTGATTGCAATAAATGAAGTTTTTTTTTCAAGAACCATAGAAAGGTCACAGAATTAAACATAAAGCACTTAAAAACACATGTAACTTTTCAGGCTGTTATAGGAATTTTTAAGAAAAGGAAGCACAGATAACTTGTTTTACACATGACAGTATACTATGCATCATTGATATGAGTAAAATAAACAGTGTATCCACCTAGTACTAACACATATTCAGCAGTTTGGAAAAAGTAAATCTGGATTCACCAATTATTGGTGATGATGTGGAACAAAAAAAAAAAAAAAAAGAAATAAACAAAATGCTTCTTCTCATATAAATGAAAGTTTCCCTGAAAATGCAGTATTAGAAATTTTACTTAAATAATTTTGCTTCTAAACTTCACTCACCAAAGCTGCAAAAGCCCATCCAGTTTTGTTAAAAAGAAAATCCAAATTGCTTCTTCGAAGATACACAAGCCCACCAATAACAGCTAAAAGCAATCCCAACATGAGGGGACCAGCATAATTTGGGGGTCTGATTACTCTGATCTAAGTGGAAAGCAGAGAAAAACATTTTAAAGTTAATAAAACTTATTCATTAATTATATGGGTCAAAATAACGTGAAATGAAAGAAATAAAAATTAGCATGGTTACTTCCAGGAAAACTGATAGTTTTTTATTTCATACCAATCAAAATAATCTACATTGTACCCTAAAAGTGGATGCAATACATGTAATATTCTGTATACAACATAACATCTTTTAAATTAAGAAGGATTTACCAAGTACAGCTAGATAGCCCATGCACTTTAATTCAAAAGGGCAATACAGGAGGACGTTTTGTAATTTCACACTTTTATCAGTATGATTGTGTTAAATGTTACTCATGAAGGGACAGCCAAACTATTGCTTACCACCTCAGTAATATGGATACAAGACCAAATAGGACCTCTGAGTAAAAGTCAAAGGAGATAGCAAAGTAACTTTTTTTACAAAATAGGGGAACTTACATTGACATCAGTTCTGTCAGCTATCCACCGGGCAATCTGCTCAGCTGAAAAACCCCGCACCTGCAACTCATATGTATCACCCCGTTTGGGTTTCCCTTTCGCAGGAAAGTTGATAAAAGTTGGAGCTGAATTCATGTTTAGCTGAATTAAAAAGAGTTCATAAAAATGTAAGTTATCAAGGAAATAATCTTAACTGCAAAGAATATGAATTTTAGGCATTTTACAGATGAGGAAGCCCAGGTTTAGGAAGGTTAAGTGATTTACCTAAGGCATTATAGTCAGGAATGGTACAGCCAAAATTCAAACCCAAGGCTGCCTGTGATTTAACCACTACACTTTACTAATCAAATATAAATTCCTAGCTAAGAAATCTACGTTTTATTCCATTAGAATGGAAATGTGTTCCCATACCTAAAATATTTTCATCTGTTCAGAGATTATGCAAAACAGATAAATTTATGAGAACTAATTGTCTTATAAACCTGAGGCAAGCTCCAAAGAGGGTTTATCCTCAGTTTGGAGGGAACAACATCAGAATATAGTAATGCTCTAAAATTGTAGTAAAAAATAATAAAAAATGGTAGCTATATGTAGAAATGATCAATTCTAAGAGAGTTTACAAATGTTTACTCACAAACACCACTTTTCTCTATTCTCCATCATGACATGATGGTATGTTGAGAAGACAATGCTGGAATTGCTGAGGGTAAAGGATGGATAACCCACTCATCTGCATTAGGTTTCCTGTACAGTATAACTTTACTTATGGAAAACAGAAAGTCTCACTAAGTCCGGGGGAAAGATCCTGACCAACAGATGCAAGTATTCAGGTCCCCTCAGCAAGTAAATCCTATAGTGGAGACTGATTTATATTAAACAATTATAACTGGAAGATATCAGTAAACAAAATAATCCAATTTCCTTGCTTTGATTCTATACTCACATTAAAACTCTTCTAACTGTAAATATTTTTATTTTTCCATAAGGGGAGAGAGTATACTGATTAGTGGATATGATATTTTGGTCTCTTTGGCAGTATATTATGCTGAATTAATGAGTTAATAGATTAGCCCTTTGGTTACCAATGCCCATATATTTCTATGGTTGGTCAGTGTGCCCAAGGTCTTCAGATCTGGATACACACTATCCACACTGTTAAAATTCAATTTCTGGGTCTGCAAATTGTCTAGACCTAGAAAGTGTTCAATCCACAAAACTGCTGCCCTAATTTTAGGCCAAATCCTTTGCTTTAACATATCTTTATATCACTTTTGGATTTTTTAAAAAATGTGTCTAAAAATCAAAATCAAAACTAAGTAATATATGAACTTGTAAAAAGTTTTTGAAACACAACCATTAAGACAATTATTATAGAAAAAAACAAGTGGAGAGTAACAGTGTTGGCCAGGATGTGGAAAAATAGGAACCCCCAGATATTGTTGGTGGGATTTTAAAAATGGTGCAATTGCTGTGGAAAATAGTTCAGTGGTTCCTCAAAAAGCTGAAAACAGAACTACCATATGACCTGGCACTACTATTTCTAGGTATATATCCCAAAGAACTGAAAACAGGGTCTTGAACAGGTATTTGTACACCAATATTCACAACAGCATTGTTCAAAACACTCCAAAGGCAGAAGCTATACAAGTGCCCATCAGCAGATTAATGGATAAACAAAATGAGGTATATTCATACAATGGAATATTATTCAGTCAGAAAAAGTGAAGTTCTGATACATGCTACAACATGGATGCACCCTGAAGATATCATGTTGAGTGAAATAAGCCAGACACAGAAGGACAAATATTGAATGATTTTTCTCATATGAAATACTAAGAATAATTAAGAGATTGAAAACAGAATAGTGGTTACCAGGAGCTGGGGGGGGGTGGGGGAATGAGGAGTCATTGCTTAATGGATATGAGTTTTTATTTGGGATAATGAAAATGTTCTAGATATACATAGTGGCAAAAGATGCACAACTCTGTCAATGTACTTAATGCCACAGAATGGTACAGTTAAAAATGGTTAATGTTATTTTTATGTTATGTATATTTTACCATAATAAAAAAAAGAGGATGCCCCACCCCAATCAAGATGGTAGAGTGAGATGCTTCAGGACTTCTTGCCCCCCTCCCAAAATGTTTTGAACAACCAGTAAGAACTGGCAGAAACTTCTTTCTCAGGGCTCCGGTTATACAGGACTGCAGTAACAGAGCAAGCATTGAATTAAGAAAAAGGCTTCTTAAAAGCAGTAGCACCTTGCCCTGGTTGTCCCCAACCCCACCAGCTTTGCAAGGAGCCAGACAGTGCTCCCAGTGTGGATCCCTGGTCCTGATACTAGAGAGAGCAAACTGGCCCTTGTGCATATACTGGGAACATGTATACCTGGCACAATCTGTCTGGTGGTGGCCAAAGGACTTACCATCCCAGAACTTGCCCTAAATGTAGAAAGTGGTTTCCTAAGCTCTCCTACAGAAAACAGTGGGAGAGCAGGCAAGTCATGGCTGCCTGGAGCAAGGGATTGCTAGTTGTAGGACATACAGTGCAGTGCCAGGGCTGTTGAGGAAACTGTTTCCTAGGGAAGAGGTAACATTTTGTAGCTATGTAAACAGGGAATTCCTAGGGTCACACGCTCATGCTCAACATAAGCAGCATGTGCAGAAAGGATCAGGGTGGGTCTTATGCTTTGGTCTGGACCTATTCTAATATAACTCATTATATGGATAAGCCCTGAAAAAGAGAACTCGTTCAGGTCAATCTGCAAAGACTGGGAAAGGTGTTTTCTTTCTTCCTTATTTTTTTCTTTTTGTTAGCTCCTGGAATTCAAGGAAAAATCAGTCATAACATTAGCTGGATGCAAGCTTAAGGAACAGACACCCCAGACTTTAAATTTCAGCCATAACACACTAAAATATAAAAATCTAGGGGGCAGATGTGGCTCAACTGGTTGGGCGTCCGTCTCCCATATGGAGGGACCTGGGTTCGATCCCCGGGACCTCCCGGTAAAAAAATAAAATAAATAAAATAAATAAAATAAAATAAAATAAAATAAAAAAATAAAATAAAATAAAATAAAATAAAATAAAAAATAAAATAAAATAAAATAAAATAATAAAATAAAATAAATAATAAAATAAAATAAAATAAAATAAAATAAAATAAAATAAAATAAAA
>JAKSZT010054528.1:1087496-1204928 GCA_026826555.1 Tolypeutes matacus
AATAAAATAAAATAAAATAAAATAAAATAAAATAAAATAAAATAAAATAAAATAAAATAAAATAAAATAATCTCCAGGTTTGGGGAGTGGATGTAGTGCAAGTGGTTGAGTGCCTGCTTCCCAAATATGAAGTCCTGGTTCAATACCTGGTACCTTCTAAAACAAAACAAAACAAAACAAAACAACAACAACCAAAAAACCCTCCAGGTTTCAGCAAAAGGTTACAAACCATACAAAGAAACAGGAAGTGATGCCCAGGAAAAGGAGAAGATTAAAGCATTAGAAACCATCAATGAGGAAGATCAGACTTGGGACATTCCAGACAAAGACTTAAAAAGTTGTCCTTTGCTCAAAGAGCTGAAGGAAAACAGGAAAATGATAGATGAACATAAAGAAACTACCAATAGAAAAATGGGAATTATTAAATGGAGCCAAACAGAGCTGAAGACCACAGTAAAAGAAACTGAAAATACCCCATAGGGGTTCAACAGCAGATTGGATCTGGCAGAAGAAAGAAAGAAAATAAGACAATTGAAAATATCCAGTTTGAGGAGCAGAAAGAGGAAAGAATGAAGAAAAGAGAATACAGTCTGAGGAACCTGTGGGACAGCATCAAGTGTACCAATATATGCATTGTGGGATTCTCAGAAGGAGAAGAAAGAAAAAAGGGGCAGAGAGAATATTTAAAGACATAATAGCTGAAAATTTCTCAAATTTAATGAAAAACACAAATAAGCACATCCAAGATGCTCAACGAACTCCAAACAGGATAAACCCAGACCCACGCCACATCATATTATAATCAGAGACTATCTGATTGATAGAGAATTCTGAAAGCCACAAGACAGAAGCAACATATCACATTAAAGAGAGCCTCAATAAGATTAAGTGCTGCTTTCTCATTTGAAACCATGTAGGCAAGAAGGCAGTGGGAAGACATGTAAAGTGCTGAAAGCAGAAGCTATCCACCCAAGAATTCTATATCTGACAACTGTCTTTCAAAAGTGAGGGCAAGATTAATACATTCCCAGATAAAAGCTGAGGGAGTCTGTAACCACTGAACTGGCCCTACAAAAGTTATTAGAGAGAGTTCTGCAGGCTGAAAGGAAAGAACAATAGACTATAGATCAAAGCCACATGAAGAAATAAAGATCTCTGGAGAGGGTAAATGACATGGCTATATATAAATGCCAGTACTATTGTATTATTGGTTTTTAATTTTACTTTCCTGTAATTTCCTATAGCATAAAAAAGGCAAATGCATTAAATGTAATGATCAATCATTAGTTTTGGACTCAATATATAAACATGTAATCTGTTACAGGAAATACATAAAGATGGGGGGGATGGAGGGGTATAGGAATATAGTTTGTGTATACTATTGAAGTTAATTTGGTATAAAAAAAATTTCGTATCAAAGCAAACGAAATTTTTATAGATTTAGGATGTTAAATTTAAACCCCCATGGTAACTACAAAGAAAATATCAGAGAATATGCAAGCTCATAGAGACAGAAAGTAGAGTACAGGTGGGGAGGGGGTAGGAGGACTGGAAAGTTAATGCATAATGGGTATAGAGTTTCTATTTGGGGAGATAGGAAAGTTTTAGTAATGGATGGTGGTGAGGGTACTGCAATATTGTGAAAGTGATTAATCCCACTGAATGGTAAGTGTGACATTTTGAATTTGGTGAATCCTAAAAAGAAAATGATTATGGTTTTTAACTATTCCATTCCTGAGGGTGTGAGACCCTTTTGATTGTACTACATTAGTCAGGCATGACTCAGGTTGAGTCTCCGCCCTCTTGCTGAGTCTTATATGAACAGACACAGAGAGAGAGAGACATAGGAAAAGGGAGCTCTGCCATTTTTGATCCTGCCATATGAGAGAGGATGCAGGGACTGCTAGCAGCCAAAGTTTAAGCACAATGCCTCAAAGTGGCTGGGCCCATGGAGCAGCTCAAGGCTGAAGAGAAAAGCCCTATACCTAGTTGCCCACAGCTAAGCAGATTCTGGAGGGGAAAGCAGGGATCTCAGCAGAGAATGGCAGCCATCTTGCTTCGCCACGTGGCAGGACCACAGGATCACCACTAGCTGATTTGATGTGAAAGCATCTCTGCTTATGCCTTGATTTGGACATTTCATGGCCTCAAAATATAAGTTTTTACCCTAAATAAAATTCCCATTATAAAAGCCAACCCATTTCTGGTACTTTATATTAGCAGCCCTTTGGCCAACTAAGACAGTATGTTTGGGATTGGTTGAGATGGGAAAGTTTATATTGTATATATGTTCCCACAATTTAAGAAAAATGAAAGAAAGAACAACTAAAGAGACAATGACAATTAAATCAATACATAATCCTGGATGGGATCTAGCAAGGAAGGAGACAGGCTCATAGGGACATAATTGGGACATATGAAAAACTGGAAATAAACTGAAAGCTTTATATCAATGTTTAATTGCTTGAACTTGATAAATGTACTTAAGATGTTTAAGTAATCGAATATCCTTGTCTTCAGAAATGTACATGGCAGTATTAAGTGTTTAAGGAATATGATGTATACTTACAATAAAGTGTTCAGAAAATGGATAGATAGATAGATGAACAGACAGATATAGCAATTGTGGAAAAAAATTAAAATTGGTGAATTTGGGTACTAGGGGGTGTGACAGTTTGAAGCTTTTTGTGGATCCCAGAAAAGATCATGCTCTTAAAGCTAATCCATTCCTGTGTGTATAGGATGCTTTGATAGGATTAGATTCAATTAGGGAGTCTTTGATTAGATTACTTCAGTGACACATGACCCAGGGTGGGTCTTGGTCCTCTTGTTAGAGTCCTTTATAAACAGAGGACTAAAAACAGTAGACACACAGAGGAAAAGCCGCAAAGATGGAGAAAAGGAACTCAGGAGCTCAGAGAGGAACCTGGGAGAGAGGAAGTCACAGATGGGGCGGCCAGAAGCCAAAGCAACAAGACTCAGAAGAGAAGCAGATGCTTCCATGTGCCTTGCCACATGTAAGGAGTCCAGGATTGCCAGCAGCTGACCTTCAGTGAGATAGCATCTCTCTCTGATGATGCCTTGATTTGGACATTTTCACAGCCTCAGAATTGTAAGCTTCTACCCTAATAAATTCCCATTGTAAAAGCCAATCCATTTTATATTGCATTTAGCAAACTAAAACAGGGGTGGGTAGGGGTATGTTAGAATTCTATATATGGAATTTGTATTATTTTTTAACGGTCTTGTAAGTTTGAACATATTTCATAATAAAAATTTTAAAAAGGTAGAAATAATTTAAAAATATTACAGGGTCATAGGGATTAATCCTAGTCCATTGTGATAGCCACAGTTACCATTTCCAGACATTTCTGAATTTATTCATATACATATGTATATTTACCAACAAAAACACATAATATTGCTTTGCATCTGATTTTTAACAAAAATGGTATATTAACTGTATAATTATGCAAATTCTTTTTTTGATTCAACCATGTTTGAAACATTTATCTATGATAGTACATCTATATCAACCCCACTATCACAGTTTGAGTAATTATACTATTGATAGACTTATTATTTTTTGAATTTTTTTGAGGTACCGGGACCAGGGATTGAATCCACGACCTTGTATGTGGGAAACTGGCACTCAACCACTGAACCACATCAGCTCCTGTGAGTTGGTTTTTTCATGTTTTGCTTGTTGTTTTTTGTTGTTGTTTAGGAGGCACTGGGAACCAAACCCGGGACCTCCCACATGGAAAACAGGCACTCAACTGCTAGAGCCACATCCGCACCCTATTGATGGACTTTTAAGGTTTTCAGTGACCATCCTTTTATATATCTCCCTGTACACATGTGAGACAAATATTGTTTGATCTCACTTATATGAAAAAAGTAAAATATGCAAATTCATAGTCAGAAATTAGAATGTAGGTTACCAGGGACAAGGGTCAGGGTGGGGAATGGGGAGCTAATGATCAACTGGTACAGAGTTTCTGTTTGGGGAGATGGAAAGGTTTGGTAACTGATGGTAGTGACAGTAGCAAAACATTGTGAATTTATTTAACACTACTGAATTGTATACCTGAACCTAAAATGGTTAATTTTAGATTATATATATGTTACCAGAATAGAACTGTACAACACAAAGAACCCTAATGAACTATAGAACTACAGACTATAGGTATAATTATAATAATGCATCATCAATTCTAACAAAGGTACCACACTAACACAAAATGTTAATAATAGGAAAACTGTGTGTGTGTGTTTATGTCTGGGTCTATGGGAACTCTGTACTTTCTATACTATTTTTCTGTAAACCTACAACTGCTTTAAAAAAATGCTGAAAAAAAATGGATATAGCAAAACTGCTCTCCAAAGTGGCTGTACCAATTCATACTTTTACCCAGCAATGCAGGAAAGTATCAGTTTCTCCACATCCTTGCCAACAGTTGACCTGATAGGAGAAAATTTGTTTATTGTTTTTGTAATAATTGTTTCCCTGATTGGTAGTAAGATATTTTTATACAAAATCAGTTCTTTAAAAATACTTTGTAAGCTTTGAAAATCCTTGAAATTTAACAAGACAAATTAGATATGCTATTCTTGGTAGGTTTACTTTCATCCATGCTAAGATTTTGTACATTGTGGCATCTCACACTGTTACTTGGAGAAAGACTTGAATTTCTTCTACAATTAGGCAGCTACTCTCCTTATCTTTGTAACTTTTAAACATAGCTCTAAAATGGAATAATAGGGGAGCAGATGTGGCTCAAGCAATTGGGCTCCCGCCTACCACACAGGAGGTCCTGGATTCGGTTCCCAGTGCCTCCTGGAGAAGACAAGCAAGACAGTGAGCTGGTGTGACAGGCAGGTTAGGCAAGCTGATGCAACAAGGAGACACAAAGAGGAAACATAATGAGAGACACAACAAAGCAGGGAGCTGAGGTGGCTCAAGTGATTGAGCACCTCTCTCCCACATGGGAGGTTCCAGGTTCAGTTCCCGGTACCTCCTAAAGAGAAGACGAGCAGACACAGGGAGCACACAGCGAATGGACACAGAAAGTAGACAGTGAGTGTAAAACAATGGGGGGGGGGAATAAATAAATAAAAATAAATTTAAAAAATGGAATAACAGACATTAGTGTTAAAAACTATTTGAGGTAGAAGAAAAGTGGATTTGTAGTTTTAAACATCAATAGCAGAAACAACCAGCAAGATGGTGGCAGAGTAGGGAGTTCCGGCTACAGGGCAGTTAGTAATCACCCAGAGCTATCTAAAGCACCTGTTTGGGGGCCCCAGGAGACCAGAAGAGCATCCTGTAACATCCTTGAAAGAATGGAAGGAGGAGACTGCCCATCTGCAGAGAACATTTGTCAGGAGAGCACAGCACATTGTGGAGGCCGATCTCCATACTTCACTGGCACCAAAAGCCACCATGGCTGAAATTGGAAGCTCCATTTCCCAAAAAGGGGGGAGGAAGAGATGGTTAGGCACCAGCTACAGCTACTGATTAGTAAATTCGGCTGGCTAAAGTATAATCCAAAGAACAGCTAAAGTTTGAACATGTCCAAGTGAGAAAGAGGCCAGTAGCTGCCATTTTAACTCTACCCCTGGCATAAGGGGAAGCAGGGTGGACTGAAAATCATGGTGCTGGTAGGGACCGGCTTCTTTCCATCCAGATCAGACTGCAGCTCTAGCCTAAGCCCCAGCCCCACCTCCACCAGGGAAGAAGTTGGCAGGACCAGTGCCAGCCTCTCCGGGAAACTACAGGCCATGCCACGGAGGCCAGAGCTCATCCTACTCTGGCGACACAAGCCACCTCAGAAGATATTCTGTGGCTGGAGTTGGAAGCTCCATTTCCCAAAAACAGAGAAAGGAGAGATGGTTGGCCACCAACTTTAGCTACTGATTAATAAATTTGGCTGGCTCAAGCATAACCCTAAGAAAAACTAAAGTTTGAACCTATCCAAGTCAGAAAGATATTGGTAGCTGCCATTTTGACTCTGCTCCCAGAATGAGGTGAAGCGGGGCTGACTGAAAATCACAGTGAAGGTAGAGACTGGCTTCTTTCCACCCAGATTGACCTCTAGGCCTAGACTAGGCTTCAGGCCCACCTCTGGCAGGGAGGAAGCTGGCGGGACTTGCACCAGCCTCTCCAGGTAACTGCAGGTATATTCAGCTGGCACGGACTGAATAGTCAGACACCTGGAGCTCCATCCCCACACCCCAACAAGATAGGAGAGAAGCTGTGTTTCCTCAGCCTCTCAGAGCAACTGCAGACACTTTCAGCCCACAAAAACTGGTTTGTTTAGCACCCTCAATTCCATCTCCACCCCTCCAACCCTATAGGATAAGAGGGGGCTGGGGTTTCTTCAGCCTCTCTGGGAAACTGCAGGTGCTTTCAGCCCACACAGTCTGGACACTTGGGCACCTACAGCTCAATCCCCTGCCCCTCAATATGATAAGAGGGGATCTCTGTTTCCTCATCCTCTCTGGGTAACTGCAGGTGCTTGTGGCCCACATAGACTGAAGAGTTGGACACCTATAGCTCCATCCCTGCCCCTAAGTAAGGTAGAAGGGGAGCTGTGTTTCCTCAGACATTTCGGACAATGGAAGGCACTTTTGGCCTGCACGGCCTGGACTAGTAGGTACCTGTGGATCCACCCCTACTGCCCAATAGGATAGGAGGGGGCTGGGGTATCCTCAGCCTCTCCAGACAATGACAGGTACTCTTGGCCTACAGGGACTGAACTGTTAGGCACCTGTGGATCCACCCCTACTACCCGATAGGATAGGAGGGGGCTGGTGTTTCCTTAGCCTCTCTGGGCAATGGCAGGGACTTTCGGCCTACACGGACTGAACTGTTGGGCGGCAGTAGTTCCATTCTCACACCCTAAAGGGCAGAAGGGACAGTACTCCCTCAGCCTCTTAGGGCAACTGCAGGCGCATTCGGCCCACATGAATTAGATTGTTGGACAGTCCAGAGGGTCCATCCCCATCCCTGGTAGGGTTGGGGGAGCAGGTGCTACGTCAGTCTACTTGGGCAACCGTGGTCATTTTGAATGCACATGGCATAAATTGCTGCCCATATCTGCAGCTCTTTCCCTGCCCCAGGCAGAGGAGGAAGGGACTTGAAGCTTCATCAGTCTCTCTGGGCAACTACAGACAGTCTTGGCCTGCAAGACTTGGATTATTACATATGGCTGTGGCTCTGTTCCTACCTTTGGCAAAAGAGAACGGTGGGAGAAGCTTCATTGGTCCCTGGGGCAACACGGGCAGCTTGAGGCTCCTCAGTTTACAGCACCAACTACATCTTCGGCTCCTACTACACAACCAGCAAGGGAGAAAGGGCAAGAAAGCCCTAAACTAAAGAGAGAAACTGCACCCAGAATAAATACATCTCCTAAGCCAGATGCCAAGACACCAACAAAAAATTACAATCCATACCAAGGAACTGGAAGATATGGCCCAGTCAAAGGAACAAGGTAAGCTTCAAGATGACATAAAGGACTTGAGACAATTAATCATAGATGCTCAAACAAATCTCCTTAATGAACTCAATGAGATGGCTAAAGAGATTAAGGATATCAAGAAGACATTGGATTAGCACAAAGAAGAATTTAAAAGCATACAAAGAAAAACAGCAGATTTTACGGGAATGAAAGGTGCAATAAATGAAATAAAAAAACACACTGAAGTCATATGACAGCAGGTTTGAGAAGGCAGATGAAAGGATTGATGAGCTGGAATACATGGCCTCCGAAAGTGAACATACAAAAGAACAGATGAATAAAAGAATGGAACAAATTGAACAAAGTTTCAGGGAAATAAAGGTCAGCAAAAGATGTGCAAACATATGTGTTATGGATGTGCAAACATACGTGTCATGGGTGTCTGAGAAGGAGAAAAGAAGGGAAAAGGGGAAGAAGGAATATTTAAGAAATAATGGGAGAAAATTTCCCAACCCTATTGAAGGGCATAGATATCTATGTCCAAGAAGCATAACGTACTCCCATCCAAAGAAATCCAAATAGACCATGTCTGAGACACATACTAATCAGAATGCCAAATACAAAGAGAGAATTCTGAGAGCAGTAAAAGATAAGCAATGAATAACATATAAGGGATAACCAATAAGATTAAGTGCCGGTTTTTCATCAGAAACCATGGAGGCAAGAAGACAGTGGTATGATATATTTGAGATACTGCAAGAGAAAAATTTCCAGCCAGAATATTATATCCAGCAAGATTGTCTTTCAAAAATGAGGGTGAGTTTAGAATATTCACAGATAAACAGCAACAGAGTTTATAACAAAGAGACTGGCTTTGCAGGAAATACTAAAGGGTGTGCTATAGTCTGTAAAGAAAAGACAGGATAGAGAGGCTTGGAAGAGAGTCTAGAAATTCTAGAAATGAGGATTATATCAGTAAAAGTAAGTAAAAGTGTCAAAAGAGTGATGAAAATAAAATATGACCTTAAATCATATTATCTAGCTACAGTGGTAAAAAACAAACAAACAGCATGGTACTGGCATAAATATAGACACTTAGACCAATGGAACCTAATTAATGGTTCAGAAACAGACCCTCATATCTATGGTTAAGTGATTTTTCACAAGCCTGTCAAACCCATCTAGCTCAGACAGAACAGTCCATTCAACAAATGGTGCTGGGAGAACTGGATATCCATAGCCAAAAGAAAGGAGGAACCCTATCTCAAACCTTATACAAAAATGAACTCAAAGTGGATCAAAAACTAAATGTAAAAGCAAGAACCATAAAGCTTCTAAAAGAAAATTTAGGAAGATATCTTCAAGACCTGGTGGTAGGTGGTGGATTCTTTTTTTTTTTTTTTTTTTAAGATTTTATTTATTTATTCATTTATCCCCCCCTTGCTGCTTGTGCTCGCTGGGTCAGCTAACCACACCATGCGGGCGGGCTTGCCTTCACCAGGAGGCCCCGGGAACCGAACCCAGGGCCTCCCATATGGTAAACGGGAGCCCTACTGATTGAGCCACAGCCGCTTCCCGTGGTGGATTCTTAAAGGAGATAAGAGGAGGGCTGAGAAAGACTAATGATGCTAATGTATGTAGAAGTTTTAATGAACTTTACTGTAAAAGTATGGAAATGTATAGAGTTGATGATAACACCTTATAGTGAGTAACAGCTGGTTTATAAATGGGAATGTGGCTAGAAAGAGTAGTCTAAGGATATAAATGTGAATTGAAAGAAAGCTAGAGAATAATCTAGGGACTGAATAATACAGTGAACCCAGAGGTGTATGAGAATTGTGGTTGATGGTACAGATGCAAGTGTGTCCTTTTTTTTTTTTTTTTTTTTTTTTTAAAAACAATAATAATCCTTTATTGCCTTCCATACTTAAAAAACCTTTTAACTGTAGTAACAGATACACAACTCAAATTTTCCCATCTTACCACTTTCAAGGGTACAATTAGTATTAAGTATATTCACAATATTGCGCAACCATCACCAATATCACTTATTGTGTGGATAATCACACAATAAGTGTGTCCTTCTGTAACCTAGAGAAGATGTATGTCACTATTGCAGGGTGGTGGGAATATGGAAAAGCACAGGAAAGATACAACTGGAGTGACCTATGGACTGTGGTTAACAGCAATACTTAAGATTCATGCATCTGTGTTGATAATGGGGGAGTATGGAAAAAGTGTGCCAAATGTATGCTATGGACCATGGCTGGTGGTAATGGTCTGATGATATTATCTCATAATCTGTAACAAATGTTCCACCATGGTGTGGTGTGTTGATGAAGGGGTGTTTTATGGGAATTCTACACATGTGCATGATTGTGTTGTAAGTTCACAACTTCTATAATAAAAATATATTTTAAAAAACAATAATAGGCTGGGTTGGGGGAAAAATACACCAAATGTAAGATACGGACTATAGTTAGTAGCAAGATTTTGACAATATTCTTTTATAATTTGTAACAAACTTCTCAGAACAATGCAAGGTGTGAGTGGTAGATTGATGTATGGGAGCCCTGTTTGATGTTTGTTTTGTAAGTTCACAACTTTTACTATACCACTTATTATCTATGTATATTTAGTATGAATGATATCCTTCAATAAAATTTTAAAAAATCAATAGCAGATTGTTCACTGCTGTTGGGAATGTAGAATGGTATAGCCACTGTGGACGACTGTTGGGCAGTTCCTAAGGAAGCTGAATATAGACTTGCCACATGATCCAACAATACCACTACTAGGTATATAACCAGAAGAACTGAGAGCAGTGACACGAACAGACATCTGCACACCAATGTTCATAGCGGCGTTATTCCCAATTGCCAAAAGATGGAAACAACCCAGGTGTCCATCAACTGATCAATGGATAAAGCAATTGTGGTGTATGTACACGATGGAATATTATGCAGCTGTAAGAAGAAATGAAGTTAGATGCATATGACAACATGGATGGACATGGAGGACATTCTGTTGAGTGAAGCAAGCCAGACACAAAAGAACAAATACTGTATGATGGCACTATTATAAACTAAATATATTGAGTAAACTTATGGAGATAATAACTAGAATACAGGTCACCAGAAAATAGAATGAGGTAGAGAATGGAAAGCTGTGGGTTAATCTGTGCAGAATTTGTTTTAAAAAAAAGGTTGTTTGTTAATCTTTGGAAATGAATAGAAAAGGTGAAAGCACATCATAATGTTTGTAATAGCAGTGCTATTATACGGGTATGACAGTGGTTGAAAAGGAATGTGTAAGGTCATGTATATTAATAGAAGGAAAGCTAAAAAATTTAACATGGGACTCTATAGCATAGTGAAACCTCATGTGAAATATGAATATGGGTATTATTGCATGTATAGGACTGTTTCTCTTTGAAAGAGAACAAATGTTACGAATGTTCATGTTACAAGATGTTACTATCAGGGAAAAATACAACCAAAATAAACCATGGAGAGTAATATATAGTAATATATTAATAATCTTCCAGTAAGGGTTACCAAAAAAGGAAATATACTAAGGGGAAGAAACTAGACACAAGATACCACAAATTGCTTGACTCCATCTATACAAAATATAAATACAAATGAACTAGACAGAAAGAATAGCAGTTATGTACGGCAGGGGAAGCATAGAGTGACTGAGAGGTGATGTGTTTTTGTTTGTTTGTTTTATTATTATTATTATTATTATTGGAATAATGAAAATGCTCTAATAATGACTGAATTGATTTATGTAGAACTACGTGATTATACCAAATACCATTGATTGTACACTTTGGATTGATTGTATGCTTTATTAATATGTCTCAATAAAATCAATTTGTTTAGGGAGGTGGGCAACATGGGAATCCCAGTGGGTTCCGTGTAATATTTTGGGTAATCTAAGCACCTCTTAAAATATATGTATATATATATATAAACAACATTTTTGTAAGCAAATACACATATATGCATATATATTTATATATCATTTTGCAAATGTTTGTATGTATTGTGAGAATTTTGATTTTTACCCATAATAAAAAAAAAAAACTCAATTGCAGAAGTTCTTTATATATATCTCGTTAAAACGAATGGAATTATAACATACTTTCTAAAATAATCCCAGCTCAAATAATAGAGAATTACAAAGCAATTTCTTACACTCCACAAATTGTTTCCTTTGGTCTAATCAGCCTAAAAGCAACAATCTTTTTAGGTTATAACATGTTATATAAATATACCCATTCTGATCTATGGACATGGTTATGTGAGACTAGAATATGAGTAGCACAATGATATACTGTAAAATGGGTACATTATGCTACTTGTTCAACACTTACTGACCACCCATTATGTGCTTAGCACTGATTACAGGATATTGGGTCCTGCCTTCAATTAAGAACGATATTCTAAAAGGGACTGTGAAACAACTATAGGGCTAATTCTGTCATAAGATAGAATGTGGTAAGTGTATAATAGAAATATAAGTGAATTAGTGTGACCATTCAAGAAAAGGGGTGACTCACATTTCATCTGACAAATCTGAAAATTCTTCATGGATTTATCTGAAATAAGGCTTAAAGAGTAAGCAGAATTTTGAGGGGGGAGAAAGGGGACAGAGGAGAAAGAACACTTCATGCTGTTGGAAAAGAACAATGAACAATACTGAAATAAGATAGTATGTGGCATAATATTATTATGGGAAAGGTGGTCTTGTGTGGTTGGAGTAAAGAGTACATGAAGGGAAGTGGATGTGGCTCAAGTGATCGGGCTCCCGTCTACCCTATAGGAGGTACAGGGTTCGATTCCTGGGACCTCCTGGTGAAATGTGTGCTGGCCTGCGTGGCGAGCTGGCCCGAGTGGTGAGCTGGCCCATGCAGAGCGTTGGCCCGCACAGAGAGCTGGCACAGCAGGATGACGCAACAAAAAGAGACACAGAAGTGAGACAATAGGAGACGTGGCAGACCAGGGAGCTGAGGTGGCGCAAAAGATTAAGTGCCTCTCTCCACTCCGGAAGGTCCCAGGATCAGTTCCCGGTGCTGCCTAAAGAGAAGACAAGAACACACAGAGAGCAGACACTGAGCACAAAATATGAAGGGGGAGGGGAGAAATAAATAAATAAATCTTAAAAAAAAAAAAAGAGTGCATGAGGTGAGGAGGATTAAGGAATTATGGCTCTAATCTATTGGCTACTATTTCCAAAATTATACCACTGGAATCTGGTAAAAATGCTCCATTAAGTGGTCAAATAATGTGGGAAATTCTGCATACTATAGCACCCTATTGGAAAGATACAATGCATATCAGCATGTTAAATTCTGAGAAATCCTGTGTTCGTATACAATTCTCTATGGGTTTCTCATGGTTTTGGATGTGTTCAGAGCAGAGGCACTGATTGCCTTTTAGAGATGTTCTCAAGGATATATGTGTAGCCTTGGAAGAGAGACTGGAATCTCCCTCCAAAGCAAAAGGCAGGGAAGCGGCTGTGGCTCAATCAGTAGGGCTCCCGTTTACCATATCGGAGGCCCCGGGTTCGGTTCCCGGGGCCTCCTGGTGAAGGCAAGCCCGCCCGCACGGCGTGGTTAGCTGACCCAGCGAGCACAAGCAGCAAGGGGGGGATAATAAATGAATAAATAAATAAAATCTTTAAAAAAAAAAAAAACAAAAAAAAAAAAACAAAGCAAAAGGCAGGTGTGCTTACTACCCATTATAGAAGATTTGGGTTCTTTAAGTTTATATTACCTCCCGCATAATGCAACCCACTGGTCCTCTTTGGATCACCCTGTAGGAACTGAGGGTCAGGGAATGGTGCAAGAAAATGCTGAGACTACTGCTGTTTCTGTGAGTAATAAAGTCCTCTAACTCAGATCCAGGTGTCCCATGTCTTCTGCCAGCATACATGAAACTGTGGTAGGCTAACTTGTTAGCTTGTAAGTAGAGTAAAATCTCAGACCCTTCACAGTTCTTGACAACTTGAAGTAAAGAAACTAGTTTAATTTTTGTTTAAACTTTATTTTTTCCCAAGTAATTCCTTTTTTTTTTTTTTTTTTACCAGGAGGTCCCAGGGATCGAAGCCGGGTCCCTTCATATGGGAGACGGACACCCAACCATTTGAGCCACATCCATCCCCCCAAGTAATTCTTATTAATATTCTCTAGAACAAACTCTAGGAAATATTATAGCAGGTAATATGGACAGAGTACTATATAGAAGGTAAGTGAACCAGTTAAAAGACTACTACATTAGTTCAAGTGAGAGAAGATGAAGGTCTTAGAATGGAAAGACGGGAAGGCTATGACAGATATAGAAAATGAAGACAACAAAGAAGGGTCAATAATAACATAAAACGCAGGAAGGGGTAAGCAGATGTGGCTCAAGCAATTGAGCTCCCACCTACCACATGGGAGGTCCCAGGTTTGGTTCCCATTGCCTCCTGGATAAGACAAGCAAGACAGCGAGCTGGTGTGATGGGCTGGCGTGGCGAACTGATGGAACAAGATGATGCAACAAGGAGATACAAAGAGGAAACATAATGAGAGAGACAACAAAGCAGGAAGCTGAGGTGGCTCAAGCGATTGAGCACCTCTCTCCCACATGGGAGGTCCCAGGTTCAGTTCCCAGTGCCTCCTAAAGAGAAGACAAGCAGACACAGAGAGCACACAGCGAATGGACACAGAGAGCAGACAGCGAGCGAAATCAATGGCGGGGGGGGGGAATAAACAAATAAATCTTTAAAAAAATACACAGGAAGGTCAGGTTTCGATGAAAGTGGAAAAGAGAGCAGTTTAATATAGGGCATCATAAATTTTTGGATTGGCAAGACATCCATATGAAGATATAGGGCAATGAATTATACTCAGATCTTTCCTTTTATGTTTTATACAATTATTATTGTGCAAAACATGTCCAAACATACAAGTTGGATACATTTATAAACAAAGACAAAATTGCATATATGTCCTTGAGGAAAGGGGAATTAGTAAGGAGGGTGCAATAAAAAATACAGTGAGAAGGGGTCATGATTGATAGAGTAAGTGGGTATGGGATCCAGGGCACAGAAAAAGGTTTAGCTTTGAACAAGATGGATCTTTTCCACTAAGATAAGAAGCAAAGGGGGGGACGGATGTGGCTCAACTGGTTGGGCGTCCGTCTCCCATATGGAGGGACCCAGGTTCGATACCCGGGACCTCCCGGTAAAAAAAAAGAAGCAAAGGGATATAGACAGGTACCTGGTTCTATTAAGGACTTCAAACTAACCATAGTTATACATAATGGTGGTATAAGGGTGGTATTCATGTGTGATATAAGAAGTTACTTGACAGATAGTACCCCAATTTCCATTTTCCAACAGGCTAGTATTGGCCACTTTATTTCATGGTTAGCTCATGTTCGGCTTTTAGCTATTCCACAGCTTCCATAAGACCAGTCCTATTTAACCTTTTGTGGCTAAAAAAACGTATTCCACTTTAACCACACTTTACCTGTTCCTACTTAATAGAATAAACCAAAGATCTTACCATCTGAAATACATCAGAGCCTTCATCAAAATCCACCATAGCAAAAAATATCCTGTTGGTAAATGCACTGGAGTATCGCCAAGAGTTTGCCAGGATCTGGAATTCTTCATCTGCTTGCCTGTTTGTGAAGAAAACATATGAAGCAATTTTTAAAAACAATCTAGTTTATCAGCAATAAAACAGGTTCAAACAAGCAACAGCAAAGTTTTATCAATGGGAGAAATATAAAAAACAAAATGATAAGCAAGTCAGGCTCTGCTGACAGGGGTAGGACAAACCTTGGAAAAACCACTGTTTTGGCATATGAGAAAGCTTACCCCAAATGATGGGAATTTCACCAGAAAGTAGCAATTGCCTGATGCTGCTTCATTCTTTTTGTCTGTTGCTCATCCCAAAGCTATTTCAATGGTCATTGGAAACTTCCGGCTAATCATCTTTACAATAATCTTTAATATCCTAAATTACTTCTAAGAGCTTAAAGAGAAGACAGAAGTATTTTCCCTAGAGAAAGTAGAACTGGAGAAGTAATCAATTTTAAAAATCTAAAGTACAAATTTAACTTAGTAAATAAAAATATCATCAGCTGAATTATTAGGGTAAAGATAAGAGGAGTCTAGGG
This sequence comes from Tolypeutes matacus, assembly GCA_026826555.1. Lineage (NCBI taxonomy): Eukaryota > Metazoa > Chordata > Mammalia > Cingulata > Chlamyphoridae > Tolypeutes > Tolypeutes matacus. The sequence goes on from JAKSZT010054528.1 coordinate 1,103,137, forward strand.
AATTCATATTAATAGAAACCTCAGGTTATCTTTGACTTTTCCTTTATTTCCCATACACTTCATTTCCAACATCTGTCAGTTCATTTGTTATTTTCATTGCCATTATACAAAGTCAGATCCTTAATATCTAACACAATGATGTTAAAATACTCACTCTTGCCCCACCCCAATCCTTTTTATACTACAATATATATCATTCTTCCTAAATTACTACTTTCCTGAAATCCTTTCTCTCCTTGGAAACTACTGTCTCCAAACTCTTTCACAAATTATTCAAGGTTTTTTATCATCTAGTTCCAAATAATGCCTCTATATTTTATCTACCCTTATCACCAATCAATCTGAAACAGGATTCTATAATTCCAGCACCATATCTATCTCTGCTATCCTATCTCTGCACCTTTATGCACATCACTGCTTCTCAGAATATCAACCTCTATCTAAATCTGATCCATATGTCTAGGCCTAGGACAAGTCCCATCTCCTCCATTAGGCCAACTCTATTCTTGTTAATGTTGTTCTGAAGTTTTATAGTATTTATTATTTATATAGTTCACTTGATACTTAAACATAAATTGCTTTATATTGCCAGCTAAATTTTCATGTGTGCAACTTATTTCTCTAAACAGATTATAAGGGTAGGGCATCTTTCTTATACTTCTCATCCCAACAGTACCAAATATATAGTATTATACAGATTGCTGCTGCTTATTTTTATTCGTTGAATGCATTTAGGAAAATGTGAGCTAATTCAAATTTTGTCTTGTAGAAAGTAAGATACCAGTAAAAACTTAGGTTAGCAAGAATTCCATTAGTTTTCATTTAATACAAATACAAATTACATTTATGTAGGAGTTTGTTTACTCCCTGACATTTTTTGTATACTCTTGACTGCTAGTGAGAGAAACGACTGAATTAGGAGTAAATCTAGATTTTAAGTTTATTCACAGTTAATACGTACTATTCTTTTCCTTCTTTTACTTACTTTTATATTCAAACAAACATTCTGGAACCAAATATGTTAATTATACCCTAACTCCAGGGAGAAAATCCTTTAAGAAAAATTAGCAAGGCTTTAGTAAGATAGCACATTATTCTGAAAGAAGGTTGTCTATTCCTTCACACAGTCGAGGCTGTCAAAATTTGGAGTGCTTCTAAGTTCTTACTAAATTAGTCTTTCACAGGGTGGCTTTGTCATTTTGTTTAGAGTGAATTCCAAGATCAGACATACTGATCTAAAAATAAAAGTAAAAAACACTAAAAAGAGGCAACCAGCAAGATGGCAGCAGAATAAGAAGCTCCTAGAGTCAGCTTGTGCTACCGGGCAGTTAGTAATCACCCAGAGCTATCAAAACGACCTGTTTGGGGGCTCCAGGAGACCAGAAGAGCATCCTGCAACATCCTTGAAAGAATGGAAGGAGGAGACTGTCTATCTGCAGATAACATTCATAAGTAGAGCACTCCACACTACGGTGGCCAGTGCCTATCCTCCACTGGCAGAACATGCTGCCTCGGGAGCTATCCCTTGGCTGGAATTGAAACCTCCACTTCCCCAAAACGGGGGAGGAAGAGACAGTTGGGCACCAACTTCAGCTGCTGGCTAGTAAATTTAGCTGGCTAAAGTATAATCCTAAGAACAGCTGAAGTTTGAACCTGTCCAAGTTGGAAAGAGGCCAATAGCCGCCATTTTGACTCTGCCCCCGGCATAAGGGGAAGGTGGGCTGATCGAAAAATCACAGTGATGCTGGGGACCAGCTTTTTTCCACCCAGTTTGGACAGTAGCCCTAGCCTAGGCTTCAGCCCCAACTCTGGCAGGGAAGAAGATGGCAGGACCAGTGCAAGCCTCTCTGGGTAACTGCAGGTACATCTGAAGGAGAACAGAAGGGAAAAGGGGCAGAAGGAACATTTGAAGAAATAACAGTAGACAATTTCCCAACCCTATTGAAGGACACAGATATCCATGTCCAAGAAACACAATGTACTCCCATCTGAATAAATCCAAGTAGACCAACTCCGAGACACATAAAAATCAGAATGTCAAATGCCAAAGACAATGACAGAATTCTGAGAGCAGTAAAAGATAAGCAATGCATAACATATAAGGGATAATCAATAAGATTAAGTGCTGATTTTTCATCAGAAACCATGGAGGCAAGAAGACAGTGGTATGATATATTTGAGATACTGCAAGAGAAAAACTTCCAGCTAAGAATATTATATTTGGTAAGACTGTCTTTCAAAAATGAGGTAGAGTTTAGAATATTCACAGATAAACAGAAACTGAGAGTTTGTAACCAAGAGACCGGCTTTGCAGGAAATATTAAAGGGTGTGCTACAGTCTGAAAAGACAGAGAGAGAGGCTTGGAAGAGAGTCTAGAAACGAAAATTATATCAGTAAAAGTAACTAAAAGTGTCAAAAGAGTGGTGAAAATAAAATATGACAGAAAAAACCCAAAGGTCAAAATGGGTGAAATAAGAACTGTCTTTACAGTAATAACACTGACTTGATGGATTAAACCCTCCAATCAAAAACACAGACTGATGGAATGATTAAGAAAATATAAGCCATATTTTTTGTAAAAGACTTGCCTTAGACCCAAGGATAACAATAGATTGAAAGTGAAAGGCTGGAAAAAGATATTCCATGTATGCAGTAACCAAAAAAAAAAAAAAGCCAAAGTAGCTGTACTTATATCAAATGAAATAGAATTTAAAAGACACTAGTTTCCCTAAAATATAATAAATATATATATATTTTGCAAGCAACTGAAACCAACTCTGGCTAATTTAGCAGAAAATAAATTTGATAAAAGAATATCTGGTAACTCATTGGGTGTGGTGGTTAGACTAATGTGTCGACTAGGCCAGGTAATTGTGAATTGTGCCCAGTTGTTTGGTCAAGCAAGTACTGGGCTAATTGCAATACAAGTACATTTTTTGACTTTAGTCACCAGTGAATTTATTGCATAATGGCTGATTACATCTACAGTCAACCAAGGAAACTGCCGTCAGCAATGAGTGACTTTTTATCCAATCAGCTGAATGCCTTAAAAGGGGAAGTGATTGGAAGCGGCTGTGGCTCAATCAGTAGGGCTCCCGTTTACCATATGGGAGGCCCCAGGTTCGGTTCCCGGGGCCTCCTGGTGAAGGCAGGCCCGCCCGCACGGCGTGGTTAGCTGACCCAGTGAGCAAAGCAGCAAGGGGGGGATGAATGAATGAATAAATAAAATCTTTAAAAAAAAAGGGGGGGGAAGTGATTTCAGCATTAGAGAGAATTTTCCAGCTTTACTTCAGACAGCAAATGTCTCCTGGTAACTCAATCAAGGACCTTCATCGGAGCCCTTGGTTTGCAGCCTGCCTATGGAATCTGGACTTGTGCATGCCCACGGTCATGTGAGAGAATTTTATAAAATCTAATTCTACTTAAAAAAAAAAAAAAAAGACACTAGCAATGCACAATCTGAGGAGGAAGTCAGGAAAAAATTCCATTTACAATAGTGACTAAAAGAATCAAATATTTAGGAATAAACTTAACCAAGAATGTAAAGCACTTGTATTCAGGAAACTACAATGCATTGTTAAAAGAAATTTAAAAAGACCTAAATAATTGAAAGAACATTCCATGGTCACAGATTGGAAGATTAAATATCATTAAGATGTCAAGTCTACCCAAATTGATAAACAGATTCAATGCAACCATGATAAAAATTCCACCAGCATTTTTTAAATAAATGGAAAACAGAAGTGTCAAATTTATTGGAAAGAATAAAGGTCCTGAATAGTCAGAATCATCTTAAAAAGAAAAGCAAAGTTGGAGGACTCTCTTTTCCAGACTTTAAATCAGATTAACTAGCTACGGTGGTAAAAACAGCATGGTACTGGCATAAGGACAAACACATAGATCAATGGAACCAAACTGATGGTTCGGACCGCCAACAAGTGGTTCAGAACAACCACAGTTCGGAAACAGACCCTCACATCTATGGTCAAGTGATTTTTCACAAGCCTGTCAAACCCACTCAGCTTGGGCAGAACAGTCCATTCAACAAATGGTGCTGGGAGATCTGGATATCCACAGCCAAAAGAAAGAAAGAGGACCCCTATATCTCACGCCTTATACAAAAATTAACTCAAAATGGATCAAAAACCTAAATATAAAAGCAAGAACCATAAAGCTTCTAGAAGAAAATATAGGAAAGCATCTTCAAGACTTGGGAGTAGGTGGTGGATTCTTAAAGGAGAAAAGAGGACTGAGAAGGACTAACTGATGTTTAATGTATGTAGAAGTTTTAATTAACTTTACTGTAAAAGTGTGGAAACAATAGAGTTGATGATAACACATTATAGTAAGTAGCAGCTGGTTTATAAAGGGGAATGTGGCTGGAAAGGGTAGTCTAGGGATGTAAATGTCAATTGAAAGAAAGCTAGAGAATAATCTAGGGACTGAATTGTGGTTGATGGTACAGACGCAAGAGTGTTCTTTGTGAGCTACAGCAGATGTATGTCACTATTGCAGGGTGGTGGGAATGTGGGAGAACCATGGGGAAGATACAACTGGAGTGACCTATGGACTGTGGTTAACAGCAATACTCTAATGGTCACGCATCAATGCCAAAGATGTAATGCGTTGATAATGGTGCAGTATGGAAAAAGTGTGCCAAATGTACAGTATGGACCATAGTTAGTGGTATTAGTCTGATGATATTATCTCATGATATCAACAAGTGTTCCACAACAGTGTGGTGTGTTGGTGAAAGGGTGCTGTATGGGAAATTTGTACATATGCACGATTATTTTATAAGTTCACAACTTCTGTAATAAAAATATATTTTAAAAATTAATAATAGGGTAGGTTGGGGGAAGAATACACCAAATGTAAGATATTGACTATAGTTAGAAGATGTTGACGATATTCTTTCATAATTTATAGCAAATGTCTCATAACAATGGAAGGTGTTGGTGGTGGGTTGATGTATGGGAGCCCTGTATGATGTTATGCATTTTTGCTTTGTAAGTTCACAGTTTTACTATACACTTTTTATGTATGTTCATGTATAAATGATATAATAATAATAATAATAATAATAATAATAATAATGTGGGTTGGGGGACAATACACCAAATTTAAGATACTTCGGTTAGTAATAATATTTTGAGGATGTTCTTTCATCATTAGTTAGAAATGTTTCACAACAATGCCAGGTACTGGTGGTAGGGTGAGTTATGAGAGCCCTGTATGATGTTATGTATGTATGTTTCATAAATTCACAACTATTACTATCTACTTATTGTTTATGTACGTTTATGTATGAGTGATATACTTTAATAAATATTTTAAAAAGCAAAAAAGAGAAGAAAACACTAAAAAGCAAAGTCCATTTTATTTTTAATACCCAATATTTTTAATTATCCATGGGTTTTGTTTAAAGAAATATTAATCTTTAAACCTAAGATCTTTTAGAAACAGTAAAATAAAATTATTAAACCCTTGTTTGATGAAAGTGATATCATTTTCCATCACAAAGTTTACATTCACTTCAGAATATTCTGGAATAAAGAAAACTCTCAAAATCAGGGCTCTCTTTAAAAAAAAATCCTGTATTTCTTTCATGTTCTAAATTTGGATATAGTCACCATTATTCCATTAATAAATATCTCTAGCTTTGGGTACACCAGCAAATTTTTGGAACTTGTTTCTTCTACAAATGGAAAAATATTTGCTTTATCTACCTTCTGGGGCTGTGGTTTTTGTTAGAGTTTGGGGAGAGGATGTGGCTCAAGCAGTTGAGCCTCCACAGGTGGGAGGTCCCAGGCTCGGTTCCGGTGCCTCCTAAAGGAAAAAACAAACAAACAAACAAACAAAAAAACAGACAATGACAAAAAAAAAAAATACAAGGAGACAACAAGCAAAAAAACAATGAGCAAACAGATGAGGAAGCCAAAAAGAAAAACAAAAACAAAAACAAAAAACGGGAGTATGAAGTTGAACGCACTTATAAATAATAAAACACTATGTCAATATTATATATTAGGGGAGCAGATGTAGCTCTGTGGTTCAGTGCCTACTTCCCATGAACAAGGTCCTCGGTTTAATCTTCAGTACCTCCTAAAAAAATAAAAATTAAAAAAAAAAAAATTAAAAAAAAATTTTAAATTCTATATATAATTTATAAGTTGATATCAATTTTAAGGTGATGATTGATTTCTAAGTTATTCCTATGATGGCTACCACAATACTTTATCAATGTTCTTTGTACCCCAACTAATATGGACAGCTAAGAACCAAATACAAAAGTGCTACAGGGGGGTGGATGTGGCCCAAATGGTTGGGCATCCATCTGTCATATAGAGGGACCTGGGTTCGATCCCTGGGACCTCCCGGTAAAATAAAATATATATATATAGAAGGCGCATGGGCTGCCAGGCTCTGTGTGCCGGTGAGCAGCCAGGCCCCGGGAGCCATGCAGCAAGATGATGATACAACAGGAGAGAGACGCAGGGTAGAGTGAAGATGAGATGCTCCGAAAGCTCCGAAAACCAGGAACTGAGGTGGCGCAGGTGGCAGAACACCTCTCTCCTACATCGGAGGCCTTCAGGATTGAATCCTGGAGGAGAAGGATGAGAAGAGATGGCAGGAAACAGACACAGAGAATTGCCCAGCAAATGGACACAAAACAGCAAATGGGGAAGAGGGGGTTTAAAATGGATAAAGTAAATAAATAAATCTTAAAAAAAAAAAAAAAAAAAAGTGCTACAACATGCTAAGTGAGGTATATGCAATAATTATTTATATACCTATTGAACTAATTTGGTTCTTCTGGGATTGAGAAATGGTTAAAATCTTATGAGTCATTTAATTTAAAGTGTAGTTGATGAGGAAACACAACAAGAGACATAACAAGCAGGGAGTGGAGGTAGCTCAAGCAACTGGGCGCCTCCCTCCCACATGGGAGGTCCTGGGTTCAGTTCCTGGTGCCTACTTAAAAAAAGAAGACGAGCAGACACAGAGAGCACACAATGAACAGACACAGAGAGCAGACAGTGAACACAAACAAGGGAGGGGGGAGGAATAAATAAATAAATCTTAAAGTGTAGTTGAAAGTTCATACTTGCACACGACACACTGTCTATGAAGTTGGAGAGCAGTGAACATGACAATAACGGAGTAGTTTCTTGGTGGAGCTTTAACAAGGCGACGGAACTTGTCTCCATTCATTCTTATTACAGGTCTTTTATTGGTCCATTCCATCAGCTGACTAACCTTTTCAGATAACACCATCTAAAAATGACAATGGGAGCATGCTGTTAATACATTCAATTTGGCACCTGAAGTTCCTTTTAACTAAAAGCAACTTACTTGAAAACAAGCAGAGGTACAAAGGAAAATGGGAGAGATGTGAAAATAAAATCAGTAGCTTGGCCTAATGACAATTATTCTTAAAATTATATTTTTTTCACAATGTGATTTAAAGGACATTACTTTTTTTCTTATATAATAAACTTTATTTTGTAGAAAAGTTTGATTATAGAAAAGTTACATTGAAAGTATAGGAGATTCCCATATAACCCACCTCCTCCACTTCTCACATTTTCCCCTATTAATAACATCTTACATTAGTGTGCTACAATTGTTACAATTGATGAACAAATATTAAAGCATAGCTCCTAACCATGTTCTATAGTTTACATTATGGTTTACACATTGCACTGTACAGTTTTATAGGTTTTGACAAAATTTGTAATGGCCTGTATCCATCACTGCAATATAATGAAGAACAATTCCAGTGCTCTAAAAATGCCCTATGTTCTACCTATTCTTCCCTCATCCTCCCCTCAGAACCTCTGGTAACCACTGTCTTTATATCAATGTTACAAGTTCTTTCATTACTACAATAATAATGTCTACTTTGGTCCATGGTTACATTCCCCCCTTATGCTTGTTCATTCCTCAGTCTTGAGGATTTGGGGATGATGGTGCCTGCTCTGCTTCCGATTGAGAGTGGACTAAGATCTTATGGGGCAGATGGAAGGAACTAGTTTTGCTAGCAGTTGTAGATACTCTTTGTTTTTCGGGATGGGGGTTGTCTATCATCATCATTTTGATAGTTGTCCTGGGCAAGTCCGGTGAACTAGAGAGAAGGTGTTGGATGCAACTTTGCTGAGATTCAGGGCTCAACCAGCATATGAAAAGACTGAAGATTCAAGTCTCTGGGACATATATTTAACGGGTATAATAATAATTATAGGTTCAAATATAAGGGGTAGAAGAATTGTGTAGGGAACTTTTAAGTGAGTCTAAAACTCTGGCATACTGGGGAAATATATTATCATATATTCCAAGATAAGGCCCACCAACAGGGTGCTGATTTCGTGGGGTTATGTGACTTGTTATGGGTCCAGATATCTCTAGAACCCTCAGGAACACCTGTTTGAGGTGTTCCCCTCATCCACTGCCAAACCGCCACCATCCACCTTATGATAGATTCTGCCTAGTTTGAGTATCGGCTCACCACTCTCTACTCCCTTTCTATCTCCTGGAACCTATGTTCCAGACTCTACCTCAGTGAGTCTGCTCAATATTCTTAGTTCTTATCAGTGAGATCATGCAATATTTGTCCTTTAGTGATTGGCTTACTTTACTCAACATAACGTCTTCAAGGTTCATCCATGTTGTCACCATGTGTCAAAACTTCATTCCTTCTTACAGATGAGTAATATTCCATTGCATGTATATACCACATTTTGTTTATCTATTCATCCGTTGATTAGACATTACATTTTTATGTGAAATATTTATTACTTACAAAGAAAATATAAATGCATAAAACCTTTCACTCGCAAAACATTACAAAGAATATTGAGTTAAACTAGTAGTTTTTTGCTTCTCAAAAGGGAAAAAAGAGCTACAAGGAAACTACAGAAGCAAAACAATCTTGAAAACCAAGAATAAAGTGGGGGAAGTAAGTGGATGTGGCTCAAGCGATTGGGCTTCCGCCTACCACATGGGAGATCCGTGGTCCGGTTCCCACTGCCTCCTAAAGAAGACAGCGAACTGGCACGATGGGCAGGCGCAGCAAGCTGGCACAGCAAGATGAGGCAACAAGAGACACAAGAAGAAAAACATAATGAGAGATACAACAAAGCAGGGAGCAGAGGTTCCCGGTACCTCCTAAAGAGGATGAGCCGGATGGCAAGCTGGTGTAATGGGCAGATGTGGCAAGCTGACGCGTGACAAGATGACACAACAGAAGACACAGAGGAAAAAAAATAATGAGGACACAACAAAGCAGAGAATGGAGATGGCACAAGCGATTAGGCACCTCCCTCCCACATTGGAGGTCCTGGGTTCAGTTCCCGGTGCCTCCTAAAGAAACAAAGAAGACAAATAGACACAGCAAGTACAAACAATGAGGGGGTGGGGAGAGATAAATAAAATAAATCTTTTAAAAAATAATAAAGTGGGAGGAATCACTCTACCCAATTTTAAGGTTACAGAAATGAAGACAGTAGGGTATTGGTGAAGGGGCAGACACAGAATAGAGAACTCAGAAATATAACCATATGAGTTATGCTGATTTTTAATTTTTTTTAACTTTTTATTTTTAGACAACTATAGATTGACATGTAGTTGTAAGAAATAATACAGAGAGAGCCTATATATCCTTCTCCCAATATCCCCCATCTTGCATAATTATACAATATCATTAGCAGGAAACTGACATTGATACAATCCATCATCATTCAGAAGACTTTACCAGTTACATTTCCCTGTACTTATACTGATATTTGGCCAAGGTCCTGGTGTTTAAACCTTAAAATAGTTCACTCCCATTAAACTCTATCATTAGAGAAAGGATGTCAGGATGTGACTTTCCATTTTGGAAGTGGATTACTGAATGGATTGGAAAGGTAGCACTCTTTGAACAATAGGTGTCACTAATGCAAATAAATTGCTGCAGGCTTAGGCTAAGAAAAATAATCCCTAGAACTATTAAGAATAGCTTCTCTGGCTTTAGTCATCTCAGCAAAAAAAGCATGTCTAATGGGTTGCAACTGAATGACCCTAAATGGTTTCCCTACGTAGTCAAGGACCAAGGATAAAAGAAAGCATATTAAGCTCCCCGTTTAATCTAAGACACTTTGAGATGTTTCTTTCTCTAGATTATTAGCTCTCTAGGAGGTACTCAATACGTATGCACTAAATTTCTATTTAACAGGATCCAGCTGGGAATGGACTCATTTGCAAACATTAACATATAAGGAAGCAAATATATGATTGTACCACTTTTTTACTAAAACTTTTTCATCACCCAAAACAGAAATTCTGTACCCATTAAGCAGTAACTCCCTATTCTCTCCCCCCCCCCCCAGGCCCTGATAAAGATTTTACCTCTATGAATTTGCTTATTCTAGCTAATTCTTATAAGTGGAATTATACAGTCTTTGACCTTTTGTCTAGATTATTTCAATTATATTTTCAAGGCCATCCATGCTGTCACACATATCAGAATGTCACTCCTTTTTAGGGCTGAATAGTATTCCATAGTATGGATATACCATATTTTGTTTACCCATTCATCTGTTGATGGACTTTAACTTGCTTCCACCTTCTGGCTATTGTGAATAATGCTGCTGTGAACATTTGTGTAAAAGTATATGTTTGATTCCCTGTTTTCAGTTCTTTGGTGGTATATTATAAACATAAGAGTGGAACTGCCAGGTCATATGATAATTTTATGTTTTACTTTCTGAGGAACCACCAAATTGTCTTCCAGTGGCTGCATCATTTTGCATTTCCACAAAAATGTGCAAGAATTCCAATTATCGCTACATCCTCACCAATACTTGTTATTTTCTAGTTTTTTCTTTTTTAAATAATAGCCATCCTAGTGGGTGTGAAGTGGTATCTCATGATTTTGATTTGCATTTTTCTAATGGTTAATGATATTGAGATTTTCATGTCCTTATTGGTCATTTGTATATCTTCTTTGAAGAAATGTCTATTCAAGTCCTTTCCCTATTTTTAATAAAAACTTTTAATTTTGAATAATTTTAAACTTATAGGATACAGAGAACTCCAACATACCCCCAACCAGATACCCAGATCCACCAACTTTTAATATTTTGCTACATTTACCATATCATTCTAACCATATATATTTTTTCTAGACATTTGAGAATAGATTGAATACATCATGCTCCTTGAACACTATATACTTCATGTACATTTCCTAAGAACAAGCATATTCACTTATGCAAATATCTTCAGTACAGTTATCAAGTGTAAGAAATTTAAAATTGCTATAAAGCTTACTGTCTATACACCAACTTTTTCATATGTCCCAGTAATGTTCTTTTGGCCATTTTCTCTTCCAATAATAGATACGGTCTGGGATCATGTATTGCTTTTATTTTTTAAATGTTTTTTAGAAGAAACATTACAGGTATTGCTTTTAGTTGTTATTATCCCTTGAATCTCTCTTTTTTAAATTATGGAAACATCTATATGACACAAACTTTCCCATCTCAAGCACTCCCAAGCATACATTTAAGTGGGATTAATCATATTCACTATGTTAAGCTATCCTCTCCACCATCCATTATCAGAACTTTTCTATCACCCCAAATAGAAACCCTATACCCAATAAGCATTAACTTTCCCTCCTCTCTCCACCCCTGCCCTGGTAACCTGTACTCTTCTTTCTGTCTCTATGAATTTGCATATTCCAGTTCCTATAAGTGGAATGCTTTATCTGTCCCTTTGTGTCTGACTTATTCCATTCAGCATGTTGTCTTCAAGGTTCATCCATGTAGTAGCTTGTATCAGAATTTCATTCCTTTTTAGGGGTGAATAATATTTCATTGTATGTATATACCACATTTTGTTTACTATTCATCTGTTAGTGGACTTTGAGTTGCTTTTACCTTTTGGCTAATGTGACTAATACTGTTATGAACACAAATGTACAAATATCTCCTCAAATCTCTGCTTTCAATTCTTTGGTTGTATAACTAGAAGTGGGATTGCCAGATCATATTGATAGCTCTATGTGTAAATTTTAGAACTATCAAACTGTTTTCTACAGCGGCTGCACCATTTTACATTCCCACCAGCATTTCCACCGCATCCTAGTCAGTACTTGCTACTTTCCATTTTTTAAACAGTAGCCATTTACTGAGAGTGAAGTGGTATCTCAGTGTAGTTTTCAGTTGCATTTTCCTAATTTCTAATGATGATGAGCATCTTTTCATATGCTTATTGGCCATTGTATATCTTCTTTGGCAAAATATCCATTCAAGTCATTTGCCCATTTTTGTAGTGAACCCTTTAGAATGCCTTCTCATTTATTTCTGTGCATATTTTTACAATATTTTGTTTGTGATGATCATGGGGCTTAAATTTAACATCCTAAATCTATAACAATCTTATTTGGTTTATAACAACATAATTTCAATAGCATACATACACTATGTTCCTATATCCTTATCCCCCCCACCTTTATATAGTTCTTGTCACAAATTACATATTTATATACTATAAGTCCGAAACCACTGAGTTATCATTACTTTTTATGTATTTGCATTTTATAACACGTAGGAAGTAAAAAGTGGGGTTACAAACAAAAAGTACCAGAGTACTGACATTTATATCCACCCATGTTTAACTTTACTGAAGATCTTTATGCTGTTTGGAGTTGGTTGAGTTTATTGGATGTGTATATTCACGACTTTTACTAAATTCGAGATGATTTCAACCATTATTTCTCAAATATTTTTTTCTTCCCTTTTCTTTCTTTCTTCTTCCAGTTCTCCCATAATGCATATATCGGTACTCTTGATGGTATCCCACAGATCTCCTAGGCTCTGTTCACTTTTCTTCATTCCTTTTTCTTTCTGTTCCTTAGTCTGAATAATTTCAATTGTCTTATCTTCAAATTCACTGATTCTTTCTTCTGCCAACTCCAATTTGTTGTTGAACCCCACTAGGGAATTTTTTATTTCTGTTACTGTGATCTTCAGGTTTGATTACTTGCATGATTTCTATCTCTTTAATGACATTCTCTCAGTGTTCACATATCATTTTTCTAATTTCCTTTCTTTTTTAAAAAAAGGATTTATCCGCGTCGCCCCCCCCCCCAGCCCCGTTTTTGTGCTCACCATCTGCTCTGTTTGTTCTTCTGTATCTGCTTGTCTCCTCTTTAGGTGGCACCGGGAACCGATTCTGGGACCTTCCAGAGTGGTAGAGAGGCGCTCTATCTCTTGCGCCACCTCAGCTCCCTGGTTGACTGTGTCTCTTATTGTCTCTCCTCAGTGTCTCTTTTTGTTGCGTCATCTTGTTGTGCTCGTGCTCCTGAGCAGGCCAGCACTCCGTGTGTGTCAGCTCTTCACTCAGGCCACCTCACCACACAGGCCAGCTTGCCTTTCACCAGGAGGCCCCGGCAATCGAACCCTGGACCTCCTATATGGTAGACGGGAGCCCAATCGCTTGAGCCACATGTTTCCCTCCTTTAATTCTTTGTCCATGTTTTCCTTAAGCTATTTGAGCATATTTATAATTAATTTTTTAAAAGTTTTCATCTGTTATGTCAGAACTCTGAAATTCCTCTTTGATGGTTTCTAATGCTTTATCCTTCTCTATTCAATGAGTCATTGTTTCCTGATTATTTGTAGGTTTTGTAATCTTGTGTTGCCACCTGGAAATTTTGATTGATATTTTAATGTGTTAATTCTGGAATATGGACACTGAGGTGTCTGTCCTATTAAGGTTGTGTCCAGGTAATGACAGAAATATCCTTGAATGCCAGGAGCTAACAAAAATAAATAAAAAGGAGAGAAAAAAAGAGAAAAAGATTTCTCAGATTGTGCATACTGGCCTATGCAAGTACTCTCCTTCAGAGCTTTTATCTGTCCAAAATATAAGTTTAGTCGATAGCCCAAGGCATACATGTACCTTCTCCTGTGCATGCCCACATAGCCCTAGGAATTCCTCTTTGTAGGGATCTAAATGTCCTCTCTTTCCTAGGAGACAGTGTTTCCTCATGATCCCAGGCTCTTTATTCTATGTCCCATAGTCAGCAAACCTTTGCTCCAGGCAGCTGTGAGTTGATTGTTTTGTAGGAGAGCTCTGTGGGCTGCCTTCTACATGCAGGGTAAGTTCAGGGACAGCAAGCATGCAATGAGGGTCCTGGTTCACTCCTTCAGGCTGCCCCCAGACAGACTGGCACAGGCATACATGCTCCCAGTATGCGCACAAAGGTTACTCTGCTCCCTCCAGAACCTGGACAAGGAACCCACACTGGGAGCATGGGGGTGATGGGAGTGGTCCAGCCCCTCCTCCCTTACTTTTTTTTTTGAAGTACCAGAGATTGAACCCGGGACCTCATAAATGGGAAGCAAGTGCTCAACCACTGAGCTACACCTGCTCCTTTGACTTGGTGTTTGTCCTGTTACTACAACCCTTTAACTGTTTTCTGGAGCTTTGAGAAAGATGGTTCTGCCAATTTGGGGTCATTGCTTAAAGCTTCTGTGCAGGGATGGAGCCTGCCATCTTAACCAGAAACCCATTTTTTAACTGGGTTGTTTGACTTTTATGTCATTAAGTCTTTTATAAATTCTTGATATTAAATCCATATTAGATATATTGTTTTCAAATATTTCTCCCAATCTGTAGGTTGTCTTTTCACTTTTGAAATAATGTCCTTTGATTCAAAGTTTTTAATTTTGATGAAGACAAATGTATATTTTTAAAATTTTGACAAAGACAAATGTATATTTTTCTTTTTTTGCTTCTGTTTCTGATGTCATCTCTAAGAATCCATTGCCTAACACCAGGTCATAAAGATGTTCCCATATTTTTTTTCCTAAGAGTTTTACAGATTTACCTCTTACATATAGTCTATTTATCCATTTTGAGTTAATTTTTGTATGTGGTTTGAGGTAGGGGTCTGTGGTGGTTTGAAACAGGCCAGAAAAAAACATGTCCTTAAATATAATCTATTGTTGGGGGGTGCGAAGCCATTGTAAGTACTACCTTTTTTACTTTTTAAAAATTTTTAAATACTTTAGATTACATAAATGTTACATAAAAATATAGGGGATTCCCATATGCCCCACTCCCTAACTCTCCCACACTTCCCTACATTAACAACATCCTTCATTAGTGTGGTACATTTGTTACAATTGATGAAAACATATTGGAGCACTGCACTAAGTGTGGATTACAGTTTACATTATAGTTTCTGTCCTGCACAAATTATAAGTTATGACAAAATATATTATGGCCTGTATCCATCATTGCAACGTCATTCAGGACAATTCCAATGTCCCGAAAATGCCCCCATATTACACCTGTTTTTCCCTCTCCCTCCCCTCAAAACCTCCAGTGGCCACTACCTCCACATCAATGAAAAAAGTTCTTCCATTGCGAATAACAATAAGTCTATAGTAGAATACAGTGAGTCTACTCTAGTCCATCATTCATTCCCCAATCCTGAGGATTCTGGGATGGTGATGCCTGCTCTGCCTCTAACTGAGAGGGGGCTGATGGATGGGACTTGCTTGCTTGCAGTTGCAGACTCTCTCTGGTCCCTGGGATGGTTGCTGTCCATCATCATCACCTTGTTAGTTGTCCTGGGTAACTGGAGAATAGGTGTTGCAACTCTGTTGAAATTCAGGGCCCAACTGGCACATGGAGAGCCCAAAGATTTAAGTCTCTTGGACATAAACCAATTAAGACCAGTGTAAGTACTACCTTTGGATGAGGTAACTTAGGGTTAAGAAGCTGTAGCCCACCTAAATCAGGACTGGTCTTAATCCTATTATTGAAATTCTTTATAAGCATAGTGAAATTCAGACAGAGAGAAAGCCAGAGAAGCAAGAAGCAGAAATCAATGAAACCCGAAAGAGAAAGGAGAGGCTGCCATATATACTGCATGTGAAATGGTAAGAACCAAGAATTGCCAGCAGCCAGCTCCAGAACACCACAGTTTTAGAGAAGAAAGCATCCCCTTGATGCCTTGGTTTGGAATTTCTGTTAGCTTTAAAACCACAAGCAAATAAATTCCCATTGTTTAAACCAAATCCATTTCATGGTATTTGCTTGGGCAGCCTAGAAAACTAACACAGTGTCCACTTTCATTTATTTGCATGTGTATATCCAGTTTCCCAGCACCATTTGTTTGAAGAGACATCCATACATTTTTCAAAAATTTATTGACATATATCACACATACATAAACAAGTGTATATAGTAATAGTGTGAACTTACAAAACAAACGTACATAACATCATACAAGGACATCATACTTTACCCTACCAACAATATTCTTACATTGTTGTAAAACATTTTTAACTAATGATTAAAGAGTAACCTCAAAATATTACTACCAACCAAAGTATCTTACATTGGTTTATTTATCCACCAACCCACTCTTATTATTATTATTATTATTATATCATGTATATATGAACACACATAAACAATAAATATATAGTAAAAATTGTGAACTTACAAAGAAAACATGCATAACATTATACAAGGGTGCTATACATCAACCCACTACTAACACCTTGCATTGTTGTGAGACATTTGTTACAAATGATGAAAGAATATCATCAAAATCTTACTACTACCTATAGTCCATATCTTACACTTGGTGTATTTTCCCCCAACTCACCTTATTATTATTTTTTTAATATATTTTTATGACATAAGTTGCTAACTTACAAAACAATCATGCACATGTGCAAGATTCCCATACAACACCTCTCTATCAACACACCACACCCCGGTGGAACATTTGTTACAGAATATGAGATATCATCAGACTATTACCAGGTCCATAGCATACATTTGGCACACTTTTTCCATACTCTGCCATTATCAACACAGTACATCTGTGGCTTAGATGCATGAATATTACATTATCACTGTTGACCACAGTCAAGTGGTCACTCCAGTTGTATTTTTCTCATGCTTCTCCACATTCCCACCACCCTGCAATAGTTATGTACCTCTGCCCTAGCTCACAAAGGACACCCTTGCATCTGTACCATCAACCACTATTCTCATCCACCTCTGGGTTTACTGTGTTATTTGGTCCCTAGATTATTCTCTAGCTTTCTTTCAATTAGCATTTACATCCCTAAACTACCCTTTTCAGCCACATTCTGATTTATAAACCAGCTGTTACTCACTACGATGTGTTACCATCAACTCTATCCATTTCCATACTTTTACAGTCAAGTTAATTAAAACTTCTACAACATTAAACATCAGTAGTCCATCTCAGTCCTTCTCTTATCTCCTTTAAGAATCCACCACCTACCACCAGGTCTTGAAGATATTTTCCTACATTTTCTTTTAGAAGCTTTATGGTTCTTGCTTTTACATTTGGGTTTTTGATCCATTTTGAGTTAATTTTTGTATAAGGTATGAGATAGGGGTCCTCGTTCCTTCTTTTGGCTATGGATATCAAGTTCTTTCAGCACCATTTGTTGAATGGACTGTTCTGCCTGAGTTGGGTGGGTTTGACAGGCTTGTCAAACATCACTTGACCATAGGTGTGAGGGTCTGTTTCTGAACCATCAATTCGGTTCCATTGGTCTATGTGTCTGTCTTTATGCCAGTACCATGCTGTTTTTACCACTCCAGCTAGGTAATGTGATTTAAAGTCTGGAAGTGAGAGTCCTCCAACTTCATTTTTCCTTTCTGAGATGTCTCTGGCTACTCGGGACCCATTACCCTTCCAAATAAATTTGATAATCATGTTTTCCATGTCTTTAAAAAATGCTGGTGGAATTTTTATCAGGATTGCATTGAATCTGTATATCAATTTGGGTAGAATTGCCATCTTAATGATATTTAGTCTTCCAATTTGTGAGCATGGAATGTTCTTCCAATTATTTAGGTCTTTTTTGATTTCTTTTAAACAATGAGTTGTAGTTTTCTGAATATAATTGCCTTACATCGTTGGTTAAGTTTACTCCTAAATATATGATTCTTTTAGTCGCTATTGTAAATGGAATTCTTTTCCTGACTTCCTCGTCAGATTGTGCATTACTAGTGTCTTTTAAAGTCTATTTCATGGTAATCTAAGAACCTCTTAAAATATATGTATATATATATATAAATAACATTTTTGTAAGCAAATACACATATATGCATATATATTTATATATCATTTTGCAAATGTTTGTATGTATTTTGAGAATTTTGATTTTTACCCACAATAAAAAAAAAAATATATATATATATATATATATATATATAAATAAATAAATAAATAAATAAATAAAGTCTATTTCATCTAATATAAGTATGGGTACTCTGGCTTTTTTATTTTTTTGGTTACTGAATGCATGGAGCATCTTTTCTTAGCCTTTCACTTTCTTTTTTTATTATGCATAGAACACTTCTGGAAGGATACACAAGAAATATTTAACAGTCACTTTCTCTAGGGAATAAACAGGTTATCTGAATGGGATGAAGAATTATTTTATGTTATTTCTTTTATTTTTATTTTTTTTAAAAATACTTAGATTATACAAATGTCACATAAAAACCATATGGGATTCCCATATGCCCCACTCCCCACACCTCCCACATTTCCCCACATTAACAACATCCTTATTTAGTGAGGTACATTCACTGCAATTGATGAATATTTTGGAGCATTGCCACCAAGCATGGACGAAAATTTACATTGCAGTCTACACTCTCTCCCACCCAATTCTGCAGGTCATGGCAAGATCTACAATGGCCTGAATCTATCATTGCAATGTCATTCAGGACAATTCCCAAGTCCCAAAAACGCCCCCATATTACACCTATTACACATATTATTCATAAAATTTCCTTCTATTTTTAGTTTTCTTTGTCATCTACCAGTCTTTAGACATAATTGAAATAAAATATAATTCCTGGCCAAGGAAAAAAATTCCCACTCCATCCTGACCAGATCTGGAAACATAAATGGTAGGTAATTACTGAGGCAGAGAAGCTCATTACAGTGAGCAGAGAACATTTTCATTACTTAAATGCTATCTGCTCTATTCTGAGTCCACCCACTTCCTGATAGGGCTAAAATATATCACTGCTCCCTTTCCTTGATTTTTAATATTTTGGAGTGTCTCTGTTTGTTTTCCAACTGCTACTGAACCTCCTGTTCTCTGTAATAAAGTATTTTCTAAACAATTCTAAAGATTTTATATAATATAATAATGCTTATATTATATAACTTTCATGTGTCAGTTCTCTAAGAAATTATCAGAAAATTTAGAAGTTTTTCCTACTGATAGCTTGCCTTGTCAAATTATGCAGGTGATTCCATTTTCTGAATAATTCTCATAAAAACATTACAAAAAATGAACAAAAAACATTTTACTATCACAGAGGTGCAAGACCTTATTTTATTTTCTAATATTCACCTAATGCTTTCTATATGTCAGGTACTGCATTAGGTATTTCACATACCTTTTCTCATTTAATTTTCACGATAGCCGAAGAAATATGCATTTTTCCATTATACTGATAAGCAGTTGGATTGGATTAAGGCAAAAGCTCTTACAGAACTTTCTGGAAAACTGAGAAAAGGGGGAAAAAAAGAAAACTAACCTGCTATCCTAGCATTATTATGACCATTTTTACTATGTTTCAGTATGCTTTGTGAATTCACCCATTTCTGTATTTCATATTATTTCTCTATTATAGATTTCAAGAAGCAGATCAAGAAATACGAATAAATTTATCAAATACTATGCTCTTTCATTTTTATCATGCTGCTTCCCTAAAAGGACACTAGTTACGTGGACAAGCAACTTCCCTTCTACAAAAGTGGGTGGAAGGGTCACCATAAAAATAAAACAAGCCACTACAAAACAAGCCTTGTGTAAGTTATGAAACTTACACAAATTTGCAAGTAAAAGAACAGTAGAAAGCATAGGCTTTGGAGTAAGACCAGGGCTGGAATCTCAGCTCAGCCTCCTAGAGCTGTGCTTCTTTGGGCAAGCCTCCAATGTCTTTCTCCCTCAGTGCCAGTTTCCTCCTCTTTGAAAAGGAATTAACAATCTACAGGGTGATTGTGAGGATTATATATAATGTAGGTAAATCATAGTGCCTGGTATGTAGAAAGTATTCAATAAACATTAGAAAATAAGTCCATGTTCCAGTGAAAACATTGTTAAAGCTCTAAAACAAATAAATAGGGTAGCATTCCATTTAACAATAGACATTATGAGGAACTTTAGTGATTTTTAATGAAATCATTTAGGAGAGATGTCTTTTTAAAAAAGAATACTTAGATTTTAGTATCATATATTACGCTACTATTTAAAGTGAAATCTACTCTAGTGGATAGACCACAGTTTTGTTTTGTTTTTAATTAAGGTTTTCAAAAATTGGTATAAAAGTGTTATGCAACAGAACTCCAATATTTTTAACTGTCTGAGTAGTATCACAGTCAATTTCAAAAATAAATTCCCAGTTATAGGGGGAAGGGATAAAAACTAAACAACTTATATGACATTAGCTGTCAGATCTGTTCTTTTTTTTTTTTTTCCTAATAAAAGCTACTGCAGAGTAAAAAAAAAACAAAACTAAACAACTATCTTTTCCAGCCTATATTAACGCCATGTTTACTGATAAGGAAATTCAATTTTAGGTTGTGAAACCTAAGCAAACCTGCAAATGAAAGAACAGAGTCCTGACTCTGTAAGCACACAATTAATTAATTGATTCTATGTTTATTGAGGACTTTTTGACTTATACTGCTGAGTCCAAGGGGAAAAAAATAATTAAAAATTTTCTATATTCAAGATTCTCACAGTTTAATGGGGGGGACGGAGAAGATTGTTATATAAACAATGACAATATAATGCTTTGAATTCATCTAAATTCACCTGGGAAAGCTAGGAAAGGTATAGCTTAGAAGAAGGTAATGCTTGTGCTAGTACTTGAAGAAAATGTAGGACCCCTCAGTGAATGGGGCAGGGGGAAGAAAAGAAGGGAGACACTAGTAGAAGGTCTTGGGAGTGCAGGGATTGAAATCAAGAGATCAAGAAAGGCAGGTAATTCAGTATGACTAGTTCAGGGAGAAGAAGCAGAACAAGGACAGGCTAGAGAGACCATTTTATACTTTGCAAAACATACCTGCAAGAGGGATAAGGGTTAGAACACTGGCCATGAAGGGAGGCTCTTGCAAGAATATTGTAATAACTGCCTAACTGGCATACGTGATCATTGTAAAAATTCAGGGAATACCAGTATAAAAAGTATTCGCCTAATCAACCATCTCAATTCCTAGAGATAGTCACACAAGGATACTTGTGTATCCTTATTAAAATTTCTCTATACACAGCCATACACTTGTATACAGGGTTTTTTTCTTTTTTTAACATAAAAGAGCTCTAGAATATAAAATTATATATTGCTCTGCATCTTGTTTTCCATATAACAATGAGTTGAAACCCTCCCAAAAAACATCAGTTTCTAGTTCCACAGAATATGAGCCTGCTCACTTCACCATACCACTTATAATGGCATATTTTTTATTTCACTTTTGCCAATCTAAGAAGTAACTTGTTTTAATTTGCTAGCTTATTTTTTATGGAATAGTTCAAATATTCAGAAACACAGAGAAGATAGCTTCTTTCTTAATTGTGTTCAAGTGACAAGGATCTGAGATGTTTAACTGACATTTTAAAAGTGCATGTACTGGGAAGCGGCTGTGGCTCAATCAGTAGGGCTCCCGTTTACCATATGGGAGGCCCCGGGTTCAGTTCCCGGGGCCTCCTGGTGAAGGCAGCCCGCACGGCGTGGTTGGCTGACCCAGCGAGCACCAGCAGCATGGATGAATAAATAAATAAAATCTTTAAAAAAAAAAAAAAAAAAAAGTGCATGTACTGTGCTCACTTTGGCAACATACATACTAAAATTGGAACAATACAGAGAAGATTAGCATGGCCCCTGTACAAGGATGAAATGCAAATTTGTGAAGCATGCATATATATATTTTTTTACCAGCCTAACTAAAAAAAAAAAAAAAAGGGCATGTACATGTTTTGTGTACTAGAGGAAGCACAGAATGTACAGGAAATAGAATTAAACAGACTGACCTAGCTTTTAGTCCTTGTTCTGCAATAGTTAACTGTGTAAATTTAGGACCCAGTTTTCCTCATATATAAAATTAGAGTGTTGGTATACATAATTACTAATTATCTTTTAAAGCTCTAAGAGTATTTGGCTCTGAGTCACAAATGTTTCAAAACACAATGTTAAAATTCCTCTGGTTGGCCCACTCAACGGGAGAAAATATTTGGAAACCACATATCCGGTAAGGGTTTCATTTCCATTCTCTATAAAGAGATCATACAACTCAACAATAAAAGAGCAAGCAGC
This sequence comes from Tolypeutes matacus, assembly GCA_026826555.1. Taxonomy (NCBI): domain Eukaryota; kingdom Metazoa; phylum Chordata; class Mammalia; order Cingulata; family Chlamyphoridae; genus Tolypeutes; species Tolypeutes matacus. The sequence goes on from JAKSZT010054528.1 coordinate 1,125,533, forward strand.
CCAATTAAAAAATGGGCAAAGATTTAAATAGACAAAAAAAAAAAAACAACAAAAAAAAGATTTAAATAGACATTTCTTCAAAGAGGAAATACAAATGGCCAAAAAGCACATAAAAAAAATGTTCCATATCACTAGCTATTAGGGAAATGCAAATCAAAACAATAATGCGATATCATCTCACAGCACATAGAATGGCCATTATGAAAAAATCAGAAAACAATAAGTGCTGGAGAGGATGTGGAGAAATAAGAACACTCCTTCACTGTTGGTAGGATTGTAAAATGGTGCAGCCTCTATGGAAGACAGTTTGGCAGTTCCTCAGGAAGCTAAATATAGAACTGCAATATGATCCAGAAATTCCTTTAGTAGAATATATCCAGACAAAATTAAAACTGTGACACGAATAGACATCTGCACACCGATGTTCACAGAGGCATTACTCACAATTGCCAAAAGATGGAAACAATCCAAGTGTCCATCAACCAATGAATGGATAAACAAAATATGGTATATACATACGATGGACTACTATGCTGCAGTAAGAAGAAATGAAATTGGGACACATATGATAACATGGATGAATCTTGAAGACATTGCATAAGTGAAAAAAAAAGATACAATAGGGCAAATATTGCATGGTCTCAATATGAACTAAATATGAAGAATAAATGCATGGAGTTAAAACCGAGAGTATAGGTTTTTAGGAGATAAGAAGAGAGCTGAGGAGGACTACTGATGTTTTACATATGTTGAAGTTTTAATTAACTTTACTGTAAAAGTGTGGAAATGGACAAGGTTGATGGTAACACACTATAGTGAGTAGGAGCTGGTGTATAAATGGGAATGTGGCTGGAAAGCGTAGTCTAGGGATGTAAATGTCAAGTGAAAGAAAACTAGAGAATAATCTAGGGACTGAATAACACAGTAAACCCAGAGGTGGATGAGAATTGTGGTTGATGGTACAGATGCAAGAGTGTCCTTCTGTGAACTAGAGCAGATGTACATCACCATTGCAGGGTGGTGGGAATGTGGAGAACCACGGGAAAAATACAACTGGTGTTACCTATGGACTGTGGTTAACAGCCATACTGTAATATTCACGCATCTATGCTAAAGATGTAATGCCTTGATAATGGGGAAGTATGGAAAAAGTGTGCCAAATGTGCACTATGGACCATGGTTGGTAGTAATGGTCTGATGATATTATCTCATAATCTGTAACAAATGTTCTACCATGGTGTGGTGTGTTGGTAAAGGGGTGTTGTATGGGAATTCTACTTATGTGCATGATTGTGTTGTAAGTTCACAACTTCTGTAATAAAAATATATTAAAAAATAATAATAGGGTGGGTTGGGGAAAAAATATACCAAATGTAAGATATGGACTATAGTTAGTAGTAAGATTTTGACCATATTCTTTCATAATTTGTAACAAATGTTTCACAACAATACAACGTGTTGGTGGTGGGGTCATGTATGGGACCCCTGTATGATGTTATGCATGTTTGTTTTGTAAGTTCACAACTTTTGCTATACACCTCTTGTTTACGTATGTTCATGCATGAATGATATTCTTCAATAAAAATTTTTAAAAATTCCTTTGTGTTTATTGCTTAATGGTGAGTAAAGAATATTGCATTTCTCCCACTTTATTTTTTTTTTAAGTATTACTACTAACTATAGTCCATATCTTACTCCTCTATACTTTTTTTTAAGGATTTGTTTATTTACTTATATCCATTTTTAAACTGCCCTCCTCCACCCCCGGTTTTTGCTTTTTGTGTGTCCATTCGCTGGGCAACTCTCTGTGTTCGCTTCCTGCCCTCTCCTCTTCTCATCCTTCTCCTGTCTTCACTGGGATTTGATCCTCGGAACCTCTGATGTGGGAGAGAGTTGTCCTACTGTCTACGCCACCTTAGTTCCTGGTTTTTCAGCGCATCTTGTCTTGGCTTTCCCTTGTGTCACTCTCCTGTTACATCATCATCTTGTTGCGTGCCTCGTGGGGCCTGACGGCGCACCCGTGCGCGGGACCTGGGGGGCTCACCTGCTAGCGAGGCCTGGCGGCGCACCTGCACAAGGGGCCTAGCGGCTCGCGCACCTTCTATATTTTCCTTTTTTTAAATTTTTACTGGGAGGTCCCGGGGAGCAAACACAGGTCCCTCCATATGGGAGACGGATGCCCAACCATCTGAGCCACATCCGTCCCCCTCTCCCACTTTAAAACCTGTGAACTCCACATGTAGGGATCTTAGAAAGCCTCAGTGCCTTGATATTTGTAGAGCGAATGGAAGTGGGTTAAGTGCTTCTACTTTAAGTAGCTTTGAAACACTTATTTGGAGAACTAATAAACCTGTCATAGTTACCTTCTTAAGTCTAATTCTTACACTCCTGAAGTGAAAATGCTACCAAAAACATATATAGTTCCTATATGTGCACAAGGGTGTTACACCTACCGACAGCAGGAAGACTTTGCGATATGATATTTACCCCCTGGACATAAACTACACACACAAACACACACACACACACCACCCCCGTGGGGACTATACCCAAAAAAAGCGTCAAAACTAGTAGCTATATACATTCATAGACCTATAGAAGTTGTCATCCGTCCCTCCCCTCTCTCCGTCTCTATATGACCATAGAACCAAGAGTTATATTCCCTTCTCTTGCGAACCCCACAGCTCCGAAAACGGCGGAATCGAAACCGTCAAAGCACAGAACTGGCAGGGAAAGGGGGCGGGAAGAAGACAACACACCCTCCCAAAGCCCCACTTGCATTGAGAAAAGCCCGTGTTCCTGCAAAAGGCGTCCTCACCTCCTTCTTTCTTTGGGCAGAGGCCGAGGGAACCCGATAAACGAGCAGTAGCGCCACCGCCACGGTCACAGAAACATGCCAAAGCCAACTACGCGCTGCCATGTTGGCTCCTCTCCCTCCTATAAACGAAACTTTTCTCTGGCTGGCTTTGAGGGTGGGGCGTGAGAACAGGCAAATCGACTTTTACCCTTTCTCATTGGTCCAACTCAGCCCCGCCTGGCTGTGCATACCGTTGCGTCATAGCTTGCTACGCCAGACGTCCGCTAGAAGACAGATCACTTCTAATTGGTCGTCGTTAGCCAATAGAAAAGAGATAATCTGGAGGTTTTTCATTGGCCCGCTAAGGATAATGGCCCTCCTTTTCGTTCTATGCAGAGATGACGCGTTAGTGGCTTTTCAAGCGCGCATGCGCAATTGTGAAATGTTGTAGCGTGTTTGGAGTGCAAAATGGCTTAAGGTTGGTAAAGCGGGGTCCCTCTCGCCTTAAGAACTTCATTCAGACCCAGCGACTCATTCAGAGAAAAGGTGGAACTCACCTTTTTCGTTTAATATTCTAGAAAAATGGGATCTAGCCACACGATTGCTAAAGGCTACCTTAGTCTCTCATTTTGCCTCTAAAATACTCCAAATTAAAAAAAAAAAAAAAGTAAAAGTAGGAAAGCAAAAATATACTTATCACTGAGAAAGCTTTTAAAAAGTAAACGAACAAGAGGTCATTGAATACCTTCTATGTTCCAAGAGTCATACCAGGCACATTTGGAAAGAGAGGACGTCAAAAATTATAAAATATTCATGACTTTTGTTTTGGTTAAACGCCTTGACGTACTACTTAAAGCAGCACCAAGAAGTTTAATTATGAGTTATAGACAACAAGTGCCTTACTTTTTTATGCTATTAATTTTGTTTCAGATATAGGCACAAAAGATTGCAAGGCAGTACTTCCCCTCTCTTTTTACAGTTTTCGTGGTAATAATTCGACTTTCATTAAACATCCAATTCACCTATCTAAAAATAATGAAATTCCTACGAAGCTGAAGAAGTTTCCATTTATTTCGTCAGGTTCTGTTTATCATAGTGAGTTGACTAGGGTTGACTTTACTAGCGAATAATAGCATACTCAAGAGAAAAAAACGACAAAAAAATCAGACCTATAATTTGAATTTATTTTGATGAATGGAACATATATGACTTATAATTTCATTATTTTGGAGAGCAAGGAGATGAGTATGGAGAGATACTTTGTTCTGAAATGAAGAGATGTGATATAGAGATATGAAGAAAAATTGTGTATGGACCCTCAATAAAAAAAAAATGCAAAGTACACTGAGACATTGTATGATTCCATTTATTTATTTATTTATTTATTTATTTTTTACCGGGAGGTCCCGGGGATCGAACCCAGGTCCCTTCATATGGGAGACGGACGCCCAACCAGTTGAGCTACATCCAACCCCTGTATGAGTCCATTTATATTACATTCTTAAAAATGCAAAAACAGCAAAATGCAAGAGTATATATATAGTATGCTACATTTTTGTAAAATAGAAGGGGAAATAAGAAAATATATGTAACTGTCCATTTCTCCAAAAAAAAAAATCAAAAAGGAAGAAAAAAAAAAGAAACTCAGAAAGGATGAAACTGGTTACCTGGGGAGGTTGGGGAAAAGGAGTGGTATGTTTAGGGAAGAGAGTAATGCACCAGTTTGTATAGTCTTTATTTTTGGAATAATGTTAATGTTTTACATAATCAAAATATAAAACTAAATCAGTTAAAAATGGGAAAGAAAATAAAACTGAATACCAACAGTGAAAGGGTGCACCAACTTTTTCAAATTAAAAACATAATCACACTAAGGAAAAAAAGAACAAATTTAACTATGAACACACTACTTTATATAGTCTTAATTTAAAGAAAAATAAAGAAAAATATAAATGCAAGCAAATCTTGTATTCTACTTAGGTTTGTTTTTCAAAGTGATATGGGTGGTATAGAAATTCTGAAAATATATTTTGTACAATGTAATACATAAAAACATTGGTTTTTGGAGAGCTAGGATTCTCACAGTGGAAGAAGGGAGATACCAATAAGAAAAGAAGGAAAGCAAGGAAGAACTTTTTGGGTTGTACTGAAATTGGAGGTATCAGTATAAACTTAGGATTTTCAGTATTTATTCTTAGGTCTATTCGCTAGAATAGAGGCAATGGCTCCTGAATAGCAATGAGCACACCTACTGTGCTTAGCTCTAGGTTGCTAAATGCCATCCCCACTAAAGGAAATGAGGGGCCTTAGAGAAATGGCTGATTCTAAGGCTGGAGCAGGGAAAAACAAGATAAGCCTTGAATATCTTGTGCCAGAGAGTAAAGAAGTGCTCAAAAAATGATGGAGAGGGGAGCAGATGTAGCTCTGTGGTTGAGCGCCTGCTTCGCATGTACGAGGTCCTGGTTTCAATCCCTGGTACCTCCTAAAAAAAAAAAAAAGATGGAGACATGTCAAAAGGACATACAAGCACTTTCTGGTATTCTACTATAGACTTATTGTGATTCTAGCAATGGAAGAAACTATATCATTCATGTGGAGGCAGTGGCCACTAGAGGTTCTGAGGGCAGGGAAAGGGAAATACAGGTGAAATATGGGGGCATTTTGGGGACTTGGGAATTTTCCTGAATGACATTACAATGACAGATACAGGCCATTACATATCTTGCCATAACCTACAAAATTGTGTGGGAGAGAGTGTAAACTACAATGTAAACTATAATCCATGCTTAGTGGCAATGCTCTAAAATGTTTTCATCAATTGTAACGAATGTACCACACTAATGAAAGATGTTGTTAATGTGGGAAAATGTGAGAGGTGTAGGAAGCGGGGCATATGGGAATCCCCTATATTTTTATGTAACATTTATGTAATCTAAATACCTTTTTTAAAAAAATAAAAATATATTTTAAAAAAGGACATAGAAGCTAGCTTGAAGGGAATTCCATTGAACACATCTGTAACAATTCAATCATTAAAATAAATCATGACAGTAATGGATTATAAACCATTGAGTAAAGTAAGTACACAAGAGTGCATACTGATAAACTAAATAGGGGAGAAGATAAAATTTTCCTTACAGTAGAATAACCAGTATTAAATATAGAAAGAATAGTAGAGTAAGAAACATACCATTTTGCAACTTTCATACTAATAAATGATTTAGGCAATATCATCAATGGGTAAAATCGTAATGTGTGTAAGTTTGATGAAGAACAGGGGGGCACGGATGTGGCTCAAATGGTTGGGCGTCTGTGTCCCATATGGAGGGACCTGGGTTCGATCCCCCGGACCTCCCGGTAAAAAAAAAAAAAAAAAAAAAAAAAAAGAACAGAAAGAACAGGATATCCACATGGTCTCAATGTATTCTTCACAAATTATTATTAATTACAAAGGGAAAACAGTAACTGGTGGGCGCTACTTTAAACAAATGATTGAAATTGATATTATCAATAACGGGACAAACTAACATAAATGCCCCCTGATAAGATGCATTGAGAAGACACAACATCAATTATGTAAAATTCCTGCCCAAAGTGCATTCGCCAAATCTAATCCTGAGGAAACTTCAAGCAAATACAAATTGAGGGAACTTCTATAAGTAACTAAGCTGTCAGAAGATCCATTACCAGTTCTGCCACTTATCATGGCCTGATGGTAATATTTCAGGTGTCACTTAAGGATTCTGTGTGTCATTTTCTTCATAAGTAAAACAGAAAATAAAGCTTATTTGTAATGAGAAAAAAATAATACAATATAAGACAAAGAAAGGCTGAGGAACTATTCAATATTTAAGGAGACTAAAGACACATGACAATAAAATTCAATACATATACCTGGACTGGATTGTACATTGAGACATCTTTATTGGGACAATTGGTGAAATTGGAATATGGGCTGTATTGTATCAATATTAAAATTTCTGAATTTGGTAACTGTACTATAGTTATATGTAAGCGAATATCTTTTTGGGAATGAAGCCTGAAGTATTAACAGGTAAAGGCATATGGTATGATATGTGCAACTCCCTCTCAAACAGCTCATTAAAAAACTATATATCTTTATATATATATATATATATATATATAGAGAGAGAGAGAGAGAGAGAGAGAGAGAGATATTGAACAAATGTGGTAAAATATTACTAGTTGGTGTACCTAGGTAATGAGTACACAGTTCTTCCCTGCCCCCAGTATTTTATAATGAAAATATTCAAACATACAGGAAAATGTAAAGAACTATACTCTGAATACTTACCTCCAAGATTCTACAACTTATTATACTTGCTTTATCACATATTTATCCATATATTACAGAAGTTCTTTTTACTATCCTTGTAACTTTTCTCTAAATTTGAAATTATTTGAAAATAAACCAGTGTGTAGTAAAAAGAGACAAAAATTAAAGAAGTAAAGTAAGTTTTGGCATGATTGGAACAACTAGCTAATGTGAAGCCAGATATAAACCTAAGCCTCTGGAACTTTAACACCATCTTTACGGTGATGCCTTAGACGACCCAGCCCAAATCAATGTCTTGGTTTCAAATGGTTCTCCAGTTCTTTTAACGCCATCATCCTATGTCATTTATAAAGTCTGAAACTACATTTCCCGAAATCCCTCATTTTTCTTTGTAGTAAAGAGGATTACAATTTCTATGCGTTTTTTCCAGATACCGCGAGAACTCATCAAATCTCATTCATGACCCCTGCAGAAGCCATTTTGTTTTTCAGGGTTCTTTGCAAGGGTACTGGACGCGAGATTGCACCAAGCCGGCAGCAGCTGCAGTTGCCGTACTCTGTCTACATCTTGACGATGTTTCGCTTGGCCAAAAACGCGCTGAGTCATCTCAGAGGTGAGCAAAAAATTGTGAGCAACTTATTTCCAGCAGCCTTATACCCATTTTCCATTTGTTCTCGTGTTGTTTTGTGCCCTTTTCAACAACCAGTAGCCCTTTTATCAACATTCCAATTCCAAAAGCTCAGCACCGTCCCACCCCCACCCGAAAGAAATTAGGAAGATGCCCCTAGCATCGGCCTTCTCACTTAAGAGTGTGTGTTTCTGTTCCCATCTCTCTTTCTGTTACAGGAGAGTCATAGCCTAACCCTGCTTTCTTATTATTCAGTAGCCTACAATGTCAGGATAGGACAGTCTTGGTGGATACTTCTCATTCCTTAAGCAATTCCCTAAATTTTAGCTATGGGAAGTACATTTACTTCTAATTCTTCTCCAATTCCTATACCCATAACGGAAGGAAACTGTAAATCTAGCTTTTCATCTGGTTTCATTGCAGGGAGACAACCTGAATGGTAGCCCTGCAGTCATTTTTTAAAATATAAAAGTTAGGCAGGTATAGGGAAATTTTTTTTTTTTTTTTTTAAGGAGGGACCAGGGATCAAACCCGGGACCTCGTACATGGGAAGAAAGCGCTTCACTACTGAGCCACATCGGCTCCAATATAGGGAAAATTTGAGACAAGTGTTATGTATTGAGAATGCACTAGATTGGAGAGAAAAACGCATTTCTAGACTTGATTTGCACTGAAGGTGACCTTGAGTTATTAATAATTTTGCAAAGTCAGTTTATTTTTACAGTGAAGGTTACCTTAAGCAATAACCATTTAGCTTCTTCAGCCTTTTTTTTTTTTACTTTACAGTCATTGGGGGTGTTGTTAGATTGTGTCCTTTACACTCAGACAACTTTGAAAATAACTAAAAAAAAAAAAAAAAAAAAAAAAGTTCCCCAATTGGTTTTTTCATATTCCACAAGTCACATTTATTAGTTCTTGTACTTTGGGCAAATGATTTAACATCTGTGAACCTAAGTTTCCTCCTTTGTAAAATAGGGAGTTACAAAAAAATACCCACCTCATATAGGGTTTTGAGAATAATATGAGATAACTGCTATGTGGTAACTAAACCATTTCTTGTTACAGAGGAGAGATCTAAAGAATTCTTGCTGGGTAACCTGAGTGTTGAGGTTATGATGTGTTGCACAGTTGTTTGGTAATCTTTTTTTTTTTTTTTTTTTAACGTTTTATGGTTTTTAAAATTTTTTATTCTGGTAACTGATACAGCCTAAAAGTTTCCATTTTATCCACTTTTATACATTTCAGTGTTATTAAATTCACAGTGTGCCACCATCACCACCCATCCATTACCAAATCGTTTCCACCAGTTTGGTAATCACTTTTAATTTCTTTGCCCTTGGGAAGCGGCTGTGGCTCAATCAGTAGGGCTCCCGTTTACCATATGGGAGGCCCGGGGTTCGGTTCCCGGGGCCTCCTGGTGAGGGCAAGCCCGCCCGCGCGGCGTGGTTGGCTGACCCAGCGAGCACGGGCAGCAAGGAGGGGATAAATGAATAAATAAATAAAATCTTAAAAAAAAAAAAAAAAAAAAAATTTCTTTGCCCTTTGAGGGTCTTGAATCTCAGAAAAGGGTTTTTTTTTTTTTGTTTGTTTGTTTTTTTACCGGGAGGTCTCGGGGATCGAACCCGGGTCCCTCCATATGGGAGACGGACGCCCAACCAGTTGAGCCACATCCGACCCCTCAGAAAAGGGTTTTTTGTCTTTTTTGTTTTTGTTTTTAATGTGGAATCCACACACTTTTTAACTATTCAAGAGCAGAATATATTGTGAAATGTTTGTAAATTTACTCATCCTAGGTGTGACTATTTAAAGGTGAAAACAAAAGGTGTGTGACACAGAAGAAACCCTTAATGGTCAAATAACTTTCTTGAAATAACCCATTGTATCACATAGAAGTCATTATGTGCTTAAACAATATTAGGGAATGGGCAAAGTTGCTGTTTCTCTAACATACTTTTAATTACATAGTTAACACAAAAGTACTTTTTGAAGCCCTGTTTCAAACAGTTAGGACTTGCTATGTTGTAGATTGGAGAGGAAGAAAAAAAAAAAATCCAGAAATATGCCTTTCCCAGGCTCTTTCCTAGGCTCTTCTAAGTGCCTTCAGAGGCAATTTGAAAATACTTGTTCTGCCCTTTTTTTAAAAAAAACCTACTTGAATAATAGTAAAAGCAATATTTAATCTTTTCTTTCTGCTCAAAAACCTTTATCTACCAAAAGAAGTGGCCCATCATTTAAGGCCCTCCATGATCCCTTCTAGTGTTATCCCCTATTATTATATACTTTGTCCTTCAAGCAAACTTAATTTTCTAGTACACTGAGCTTTTCTGTCTTTGTCCAGAGTTCCCTTCTCCACATCTACATAATCAAATCCTAAGCAGTCAAACTGCTTAGCTAAAATTTTACTTCCTTATATTTTAGTGATATATGTCTACATATCTAATCTCCTCCTCTAGACTCAAGGTTACCTTAGGATAGTGTCTAGCATCTTACACATTTTTCAAAAAATTAAAATTGTTCTAATTTTTAAGTTAAAAAAATTTTTAAGGCCATAAATATTTACTGTGTTTTAATTTGAATTTTCCCTTGTATGTTGTAGTTGTTGAACACTGTTGAATATTCATAAATATTAAAATTAATGAATGGGAACCAAGTTCCAGAAGTTATACAAATACCAATTTGTAGTGAATGTGACTATCACCTCTTTGCATTCTTCCCCAACATTTATGAAAATTTTTAAACATACAGAAAAATTGTAAGAATTATATGATGAACATCTGCATACCCACCACCTAGATTCTGCAATTGTCTACATTTTGCTGTATTTGTTTATCACGTTATCTATTAATCATTTTTTATTCCTATCAAAATATGCTACTTTGCTTTTAACTGTAATGTTTCAACATCTTATTGAACTGCATAATGTTGTAAAGTTGACTTTCTTGATTGGCAATATTAATCACATACACTCTGTTTTCCTGGTAATTGATAGATATGCTTCTCTATTTTTTTTTTCTTTTAAGTTCAAAGCATTCAGCAAGCAATGGCAAGGCACAGTCACCAGAAGCGTACACCTGATTTCCATGACAAATATGGTAATGCTGTATTAGCTAGTGGAGCCACTTTCTGCATTGCTGTATGGACATATGTAAGTGCTATTGATGAATAATTTCTGTTTTAGATCTTTCTCATTCCTTTCTGGTGGATGTATTCAAAATGTTTTAACACAGTAGCATACATTTGTAGTTAGGAGGGACTAATGCAATGTAGGAATTTCTTCCTCAACTTTCAGCATTCATCTATCTTCTGTTCTTAACATTTCTAGTAAATTGCTTACTGGAACAACAGGCAGCCCTGTTCATGTTGTGTAGCTGTAAAAGGATATGTTGTTAAAATCTGCTTCCCTTTATATTCTACCCATTCTATTGCCCCACAGAAATTCTGATTCCACTAACATGTAACAGTCCTCGGATATTAGAAAATTGCTATCATATCTCCCTCTCAAATCCCCTCTTTCAGATTAAATGTCCTTAGTTCTGTCAGTTATATTTTGCTACGTGGTTTCCAGGATTTTCACCATATTGGGGCACCCTCTGGACACACTCCAATTAACAGTTTTTCTTCTAAAATTGTATACTAAGAACTGAGCACAGTATTCCTGATGAATGAGATATAAAGTAATTGCTTTAAGCATTTTAGCTTTTTACAGCTGTGTATTTAACAATCTATTTACCAGTCCCTGTTCTTGCTGGTTAAAAATAGTAATCCTGAAATTATAATAAATACATATGTTGGTTTTAAAAGGTAAATCAACTCTTGCCTTGATAAACTTTACCTAATAGAGCTTTTCCATTCTTGTTTTGATTTCCTGAAATCTGATATACTATTAAAATAATTGCATACTTAATTAGAAGGATAAGCAGATTGTTGAACAAATGTGTCATCAGAGGAACTTTTGGAGGTGAAGTCCTCCTTTATGATGAAAAGCTAGTAAAACTATTTCTTTGGTAGTTAGGTAGTTGTGGTTGAAGGAAGCAATGTTTTGAGCAAGTAGTATAGAAATATGGAACATAATTTTGAATTAAATGATTAAAAATTTAGTTCCTCTGTCATACCAGCCACATTTCACTTTCTCAGCCATATGTGGCTAGTGACTACTATATTGGACAGCAAAGATATAGAACACTTCCATCATTTCAGGAAAGTTCTATTGGACAATGCTGCTCTAGAGAATTAGGTCAGCAATTAGGTTTAACCTACATATAGGGCTATATTCCAGATGAATTTCTGTGTTTTTAACTATGGAAAGTAACTTTGTCACTTTCAAGAAATAGGCTTCAAGGGAAAGTGGACTTTGGCTTCAACGTGTATAATTGACAGTATTTTGATTCTTACAGGTAGCAACACAAATTGGAATAGAATGGAACCTGTCCCCTGTTGGCAGAGTCACCCCAAAGGAATGGAGAGATCAGTAATCATCCCAGCTGGTGTGATATTGAATTGTTTCAAAACCAATTCATAATTGATAACAAGTAAAAGCATTGTGTACCCATTAAAATATGGCACTATTGAAGAAATAAAGTACATTTGATACCTTTATTATAGGCTTTGTTTCTTTGTAAATGAAACCAAGTTCAATCACTTTTCATTTATTTAACCTTGGTTTTAATATTAAAGTTAAAATGCTCTATAATTCTTACATAGCTTTTCTCTATAAGACAGTGTAAAAGGAAAATTTGGCTATCACCTGGAAGTCCGAAATTAGAGCTCATGATCACAAGAGGTATTTTAGGTCATCTTTGAGCTAAAAATCTGATGTCCAGATTTCTACCTCTCATTTATGTTTATGTTAGGAATTGGCATTAAATCCTTTTCATTCCTGCCTAGACAACTTAAGATGTCATCAGAACCAAGGGAAGAATGATCATTGAAAATGAACTGCTAGAATGTTTGAACACCTGGGCACATTTATTTAGAGCTTTATATTTAGCATTATTTAGAGAAGTTTAAAATGTTATTAAAGAAAGGTTCTATCAAAAACAGTTTATGTGCAATAATTGGTGATCTCTCCTGTTGTCTTACTATAATTACAACAATTTCATTTTGTTGATTATCCTGAGTTCAGTTTATGACGTGGGATTTCATGTATAGCTGAAAGCAATATCTGTACCAAGGGCTTCATTACTTCCTTGGCTGAAGGCTGTAAAGTTTACTGCAGCATTGTGTTTACAGTGGTCAAGTATGAAGAAAATGAAATTTCAGCTTTGTAACTTACCTATATTATTAGCTAAATCTAGACATTACTAAAATCCACTTACCTGATACTATAAAAGGTTTAGGTAAGTGGCTTTTAGGATTCTCCAAATTTACCTAATGTAGGTAAGGATTTATACTTAAACATTTGTAAAAAAATTTTTTGCTTATTACATGAAATATTAGAAGTGCTCTCATAATAGTATCCTAGTGTCTCATCAAATGCACTAAAGCTAATAATTTCATGGTTTGAATGGGAAAATTAATTTGTCATTGCAAAATGTGGGTTACAAGGCTAGTAACTAGTACCATTAATAAAATTTGAACACTATAATCCATATTTAGAAAGTTATTCACAATACTACTAAGAATTCACATGTAACCCTGGATTTTGATTAAGCAAAATAAACGTCTTTAAGGAAGTCTTAAACCTTTCATTAGATTACTTTTCATCACTGAATTAGAGTATTCTAACGATCGGAGATAATTTTCAGTTATGGTTTTACTTCTGTCAGGTAAGTGATATTTTTAGCTATTCTGACAGCTAAGAATTATGTATGATATCTTGGAATGTCTATTTGTCCATTTTCTAGCAGAAGTATATGTTTTTGTGATAAAACCTGGTGGCGGTAGCCTGCATCTTTGAACAAGCTTCGGAAGCTTAATTTTGGGTGACGTAGCAACAGGGCCAGTTGAGGATCTGAAACTGAGTTTGAGGGGTATATGGGCTGCTGAAGCTGCTGCCGCCACCACAGGCACACTTCATCATTTGCAGTGTCAGGTTTTAATAACTTCAACACGCATTTAACCACACGAGTTACAGCATTGATGACCAATCACAATAATCCTATGATTATGGAGGACTGAATAGCAAACTGTATGGTGGCTGTGACTATGCAGAGCAAGGCCAATTTGTCCCTCCAGACATACAGCCACAGCAGCCATACACTGGGCAGATTTTCCAGCCAACTCTGGCAAATGCCCCATCCACACCTCAGTTATTCTTTAACACCTTTGAGGATGAACCACCTTTATTAGAAGAGTTAGGTATCAATTTGACCAAATGGCAAAAAACACAGTGTTGCATCCATTAAAGGTAACAAGCAGTAGCATCACAAATGAGACCAATTTGACAGGACCAATGGTTTTTTGCCTTGCACCTGGAGCTACATTGTTACTGGCTGGCAAAATCCAGTTTGGCTTATGTATATGGGATCAGTGCAATAGGATGTCTAGGAATATTTTGTTTCTTAAATTTAATGAGTATGCAGGTGTTTCATTTGGTTGTGTGTCAAGAGTCCTTGGATATTTTGTCATTTTCCCACTGTATTAGCCAAAGTGGTGCTCATGCAAAATACCAGAAATCGGTCAGTTTTTATAAAGGGTAGTTATTTGGAGTAGAAGCTTACAGTTACCAGGCCATAAAGCGTAAGTTACTTCCCTCACCAGTCTATTGCTAAGTGTTGGAGCAAGATGGCTGCCAACGTTCAGCCTTCCTCTTCCTCTTAAGGCTCCATGGTCAGGCTCTCTAGGCTTTGTCTCTCTCCCCAGGGCTCGATTCTTTCTGGGCTCAGCTGCATAATATTCCTTCGTGTGAATAGACCACAGTTGTTTGTTTATCCATTCGTCTGTTGATGGACAGCTGGGTTGTTTCCAACTTTTGGCAATGGTGAATAATGTTGCTATAAACATTGGTGTGCAGATGTCTGTTCATGTCACTGCTCTCAGTTCTGGGTACCCAGTAGTGGTATGGCAGGGTGACGTGGCAAGTCTATATTCAACTTCTTTAGGAACTGCCAAACAGTCCTCCATAGTGGTTGTACCATTCTGCATTCCCACCAACAGTGAAGAAGTGTTCCTATCTCTCCACATCCTCTCCAACACTTGTAGTTCTCTGTCTTTTTAATAGTGGCCATTCTGAGAAGTGTGAAATGATATCTCATTGTAGGTTTGATTTGCATTTCCCTAATCATGAATGATGTTGAGCATTTCTTCATGTGGTTTTTTGCCATTTTTATTTCTATTTTGGAGAAATGTCTATTCAAGTCTTTCGCCCATTTTTTAATTGGGTCGTTTGTCTTTTTATTGTTGAGTTGTCACATCTCTTTATATATCCTGTATATTAAATCCTTATCAGATATATGATTTCCAAATATTTTTTCCCATTGAGTTGGCTGCCTTTCCCCCCTTCTGACAAAGTCCTGTGATGTGCAAAAGTGTTTAATTTTGAGGAGGTCCCATTTATCTATTTTTTCTTTTGTTACACCTGCTTTGGCTGCAAGGTCCAAGAAACCACCACCTACTACAAGGTCTTGAAGTCCCATTCTTTTTTTTTTTTTTTAAAGATTTATTTATTTACTTTATCCATTTTAACCCCTCCCTTCCCCATTTGCTGTTTTGTGTCCATTTGCTGGGCAATTCTCTGTGTCTGTTTCCTGCCATCTCTTCTCATCCTCCTCCTCCAGTCTTCACCAGGATTCGATTCTGGAGACCTCCGATGTAGGAGGGATGTGTTCTGCTGCCTGCCCCACCTCAGTTTCTGGTTTCTGGAGCTTTCGGAGCATCTCGTCTTGTCTCTCCCCTGCGTCTCTCTCCTGTTACATCATCATCTTGCTGCATGGCTCCCAGGGCCTGGCGGCTCACCAGCACACAGAGCCTGGCAGCCCATGCGCCTTCTATATATATATATATATTTTTATTTTACCGGAGTTCCCGGACATCGAACCCAGGTCTCTCCATATGGCAGACGGACACCCAACCATTTGAGCCACATCTGCCCCCAGAAGTCCCATTCTTAATTTCATTTTAAAACTGAATTATTTTAGCACATGTGTTTTGTTCTTTTAAAGTTGGTTCAACAAACATATAAAACTCTAGGTACATGATAGTTGTGGAGCCACAGATGTTGAATTCTTACCCTGAAAACTTCATTTTAGTTGAGGTATCAAAACCACTTCATAAGTTTTTGTGGGGGCATTTAACTATCTGCTTGATTCCAGTAAACCGGATTACTTCTTGAACATAGCCTTCTCAATTTGACAGGGCAGTCAAAACAATATATATAGTAATTGTGAAAAAATGTTAGTATGCTTGTACATTGATAAAGGGGATTAGGGATGAGGGAAAGGCCAAGTATCTAAATATACATGACTGGTAGAAGATCTTGTGGTCCATAGCGGTAAATTTAATATTTATATAAATGAACTAGAGAGCTAGTAGATTCAATATTCTTCTGATAAGGAGGTATTTCTGGTTTTCTGCCTTTTAGTGAATTTCTTTGAAAGCTTAAAGCAGAGTTAATATTGTCATTGCAAACCAATTTGCAACTTTATATGGGTGAGTGTAGGGGAGAAGGGATAATACTTTCTGAAATACTTAATTGCAGGTCCAAAGTTTAGTCTGGTCTGGGCAGTTTTAACTGTTGCTTGTCAAGGCTTAATAAGAATTTGACAGCAGGTAGGAAGGAAATTAACACTTAAATATGTGTACTGTGTGCCAGAAACTTTCCTAGGCCTTTTACAATTATTAATTTAATATTTGTATTTTGTGTACTAGTTTGGGTTCTGCAACATTTTCAGACTTGATGTTCTTCTATGATAACTGGGCTCAAATGGTTCTAGTTTAAAATACAAATGGTCCTGTAATTAGTTTTCCCTTACATCTTAGGGCACACATTTGAGAGGAAATATGAAAAGACCACATCTTGCTTCGAAATAAGTAAGATAAGTAAGCTTCTTCCTGTTTTATTGTTAATATTCATTTTTTAAATAAATCCTGGGATTTAAAAAAAAGTCAGATTGGAAAAACAAGAATAAAAGAATACATTTTTTTCCTCAAATGTTTTCTGTACCACTTGTTTGTTGTATTGCGTTTTTTTTTTTTTTTTTTTTAATTTTACGGGGAGGTCCCGAGGACCGAACGCAGGTCCCTCCATATGGGAGACGGCGCCCAACCATTTGAGCCACATCCGCCCTGCATTCTTTCATTTTATGCATCTCAACTCTTCAAACTCATGGTGCTAGATACTACAATATTCTTCGCATCCCTGAAATCTCCTGGGTGTTGAAAATGATGGATGACTTGAATACAGGGGGAAGTGGTTCAAAGCTTGGAATGGCTATGCGAAGGTAGATCTCCTCCCCCAATCCTCAACACATATGAAGAGATTTTTTTCCCATGGTCGTTTTTCGAAGGCGTGATGAAGGCAAGTCTTAGTTGTCGCATTTACATGTGGAGTCAGGTTACACAATCTAACAGAAGCGATTTAATTCCTCTTGGGAAAGGATAAAATATGTAGAAAATAACTTATAAGGAACTCTTATGGTACAATAACAGCTACTTACTTCATCTTGGTTTGGAAATTAGGAAACTACAGGCGACAGAGGCACTCTTGATTTGGTTGTTTGGGTTTTTTTTGGTGGCATAGGTGTATAAAGAGGATTGAAGAGGAAGGAAGCGCCAGAGACTTGCGCCTGAAGCTGCGCCTCAGCCCAAGGGCAGTAAGGGGCGGAAAAGCTTGGCTCTATTCTGTGCAATCCCCGTTCACGTGACGCGTCTCTCTCTCCCGTGGTGGCCCTACTTCCGGTCGAGGCAGCTCCCGGAAGTGGGGTAGCCTGGGGAGCGACGGATGAAGGCGGGCGGCGGCGGTGGCAGTGGGTGGAGGAAGAGAAAAGTCAGAGGGCGGAGTTGCTGCCGCCGCCGCCGCCACAGCCACCGCCGCAGTTGTGACTTTTAGTGTGGGAGATTGGAGCCCGCGCTTGTGGATTTATCGCTGCCACAGTCTGCGTAGGTCCGGAGGTTTTACCATAAAACTGAAAACACTGGTAGGTCCTATATCGACTTCCCATCATCCCCTTCTACTGGATAGGGAGTTCTTTACAGTTTGTATTGGCGAGAAGGTCATTTTAATCTAGGGTAATCTCCAAACTCACTTCTCGAGTTGTTTATTTACCACATTTATGTTTTACTTTCCCATGACCCGCGTCATTTTCTTGTACACTCTTGGGAGTACAAGATCATTCGTGGCCTTTTGAGAGTATGAGGAAGTCTGTGCCCGGTATTGTAGGTCAGATGGATTGGGGTCTCTGCTTAGTGACACCTCTTTATACTTTGGAAACTAAGGCTACTCAGGGCACCATTATTAATAAAATAATAATAATTAAAAATTGATCTTTTGCTTTTTTGTCTCCCTCTGAGAGAATAAGCTTAAACTGAGAGTACTCTTGTTTTCACTTCATTTTGATCGTTGTGTCCTCTCCCCAGTGTACTCTCCATCCTTGTCCCATTCTCTTGCATTTTTGTTTGTTACTTTCTGTTGTAGACATTGAGGTTATCCTAAGTATTGACAATACTCTTTGTCATTTAACAGTTGATTTTCCAGGATCTGATCTTTGTTTTAATCATAGCCTCTTTATCTATAGTAGTGTGACGTTACAGACTTCATGTATGCACAGCATTGAATTAGGTGATATTGAGGTGGGGAAGGGGTTATGCAAGAAATAAGAAAGGGTCCCTGACCTCAAAAGAATTTACGATTAAGTTAGGTGAGTTCAGCTAAGAAGGAAGACAGTGGGTTCTAGCAGTCCCACTGATTGAAAAACTACAGTTTTTCTCATCCTTTTTGAAGGATATTTTGAACTGAGATTTTATTTTTTTAAGTTTCAAACTTTCAAATGTTTCCAGTCATGACATGAGAAGGTGCTATTGTACTTGAGTATCTCATAATGTAGTAGGAAAGACAGAAACAGGATTACTTAAACAATTTTTTGTTTATCACAGTTACGATGTATATTAAAAACTGAAAAGTGTTATGAGAATGCAGAGAAGGGAGCATTTGAGCTGGGCTTTGAAAAATGTATAGGATTTAGCATTGCAGAAATGGAGGTAGAGGAGGGCAGTCTAGGCAGAAGGAATAATGTGAGCAAAGTCTTGGGGGCTGGAAAGAAGTAGGGCATCCTACAACACACTGTCATGCCAGCATTCCTATTTCTAACACAGCCACATCTTCCAAAATGTCACTGGTTAAAGGAAGAACTAAAGAATACAAAGCTGTAGATATGGTAAGCTGGCAACCATATCCAGCTACCTCCAGCCAAAAATTTAAAAAAGCCTATACATAGAAAAAACACATGGAAATGACAAAAAAAAGGTGTTAATGCATAATAAGGTTTAATTCTGATGTAAACGTAAAACTAAAAGAGAAAAAAGTACTTATTATATCTTAATTCTGATTGAGTGTTGTGTCTTAAATATAATTTGTAATACTTTTAAAAGTTGCTGGGAATGAATAACATAGTCTAAAGCCAGGATCTGTTCCAGGATTTCTCCAAAGAAATTTTTGCTTTCCTTTTCTCCTCCAAATTGACTTCTCTACTGGTTTTCTTACCCTGATAGAAACTATTCTTTTCTAGATAAATAAAAAAGGGAAAAAAAACAACAAAGAATGAACAACAACAACAAAAAAGAGGAAACTATTCTTTTCCAATCACAGTCTTACAAAGACCTTGATTCCTGGCCTATAGCTAGGATTAGGATAAACAAGAACTCCCCCAAAGGATAGGTTAATATCTCGGTTCTCTAATGCATCAGGATGTTTGTCTTTGAAAAATACATGCAGAAGTAGTGGAATTTGTTTTTAAAAAAATAGAGCAAGAGGGAAGCGGCTGTGGCCCAATCAGTGGGGCTCCCGTTTACCATATGGGAGGCCCCGGGTTCGGTTCCCTGGGCCTCCTGGTGAGGGCAAGCCCGCCCGCATGGCGTGGTTGGCTGACCCAGTGATCACGGGCAGCAAGGGGGGGATAAATGAATAGATAAATAAAATCTTTAAAAAAAAAAAAATAGAGCAAGAGAAAGGAGAGAGCAAGAATAATCCCAGCTAACACACTACAACCTTTACTTCTGTGAGAGCTTGAAGGTACTACATTCTTTTTTAAAAAAATAAATTCCTTGTTATAACTGCTTATATCTATGTATTTAAAAATTCTTGACAAACTTTAATCAAGACTTCTAATATCCCCGTGAGTGAAAATAATCTTCGTTTGCTAGTTGGGAAAGTAAATTCTGAGGAGTGAAGATTTGTCTGAGGTGATAGTGTCATTGGCAGAAATGAGAATAATCTTTTGGAGTTTTGTCTCAAAATCCCTCTACTCATATTTGTTAAAGAGAAGTACTAGTTTACAGGTTTTTTTGTTTATTTTGTAAATTTAATAATTGAAAATATAAACAATTAACTAAAAAGTAAACACAGATGAATAAATATATACATTTCTCAAGTAAATATAATGGATACATATAAAATTTTTTTTTGAATCAAACAATATGTTACACAATATATTTGGTTCATAGTAACACATTCATACAGTATTTGTCCTTTTGTGTCTGGCTTGCTTCGCTTAACATAATGTCCTCCAGGTTCATCCATGTTGTCATATGCTTTTTTTTTTTTTTTTTTAAACTTTATTTTGTACATTTAATAATTGAAAACATAAGCAATTAAAAACTAAAAAGTAAACACAGATGAATAAATATATACATTTCTCAATTAAATGTAATGGATACATGTAAATTTTTTTGTTTGTTTTTTTGTTTTTTGTGAATCAAACAATATATAACACAATATATTTGGTTCATAGTAATGCATTCATACAGTATTTGTCCTTTTGTGTCTGGCTTGCTTCACTCAACATAATGTCCTCCAGGTTCATCCATGTTGCCATATGCTTTATGACTTCATTTCTTCTTACATAATATTCTTACATAATATTCCATCGTGTGAATAGACCACAGTTTGTTTATCCATTCATCTGTTGATGGACACCTGGGTTGTTTCCAACTTTTGGCAATGGTGAATAATGTTGCTATGAACATCGGAATGCAAATGTCTGTTCATGTCACTGCTCTCATTTCTTCTGCATATATACCCAATAGTGGTATTGCAGGGTCACGTGGCAAGTCTATATTCAATTTCTTTAGGAACTGCCAAACAGTCCTCCACAGTGGTTGTACCATTCTGCATTCCCACCAACAGTGAAGTGTTCCTATCTCTCCACATCCTCTCCAACACTTGTAGTTCTTTGTCTTTTTAATAGTGGACATTCTGATAGGTGTGAAATGATATCTCATTGTAGGTTTGATTTGCATTTCCCTAATCATGAGTGATGTTGAGCATTTATTCATGTGGTTTTTTGCCATTTTTATTTCTATTTTGGAGAAATGTCTATTCAAGTCTTTCGCCCATTTTTTAATTGGGCCGTTTGTCTTTTTATTGTTGAGTTGTAAAATCTCTTTATATATCCTGGATATTAAATCCTTATCAGATATGTGATTTCCAAATATTTTTTCCTATTGAGTTGGCTGCCTTTTCCCCCTTCTGACAATGTCCTGTGAGGTGCAAAAGTGTTTAATTTTGAGGAGGTCCCATTTATCTATTTTTTCTTTTGTTGCACGTGATTTGGGTGTAAGGTCCAAGAAACCACCACCTACTACAAGGTCTTGAAGATGTTTCCCTACATTTTCTTCTAGTAGTTTTATGGTCCTGGCTTTTATATTTATATCCTCTTTCATTCTTTTGGTTATAGATATCCAGTTCTCCCAACACCATTTGTTGAAGAGACTGTTTTTTCCCATTAGCATGGGCTTGGTAGGTTTGTCAAAAACCAGTTGACTGTATAGGTGAGGGTATATTTCTGGGTTCTCAATTCTATTCCACTGATCGATGTGTCTATGTTTATGCCAGTACCATGCTGTTTTGACCACTGTAGCTTTGTAATAGGTTTCAAGGTCAGGCAGTGAAATTCCTCCCACGTTGCTCTTCTTTTTTAGAATGCTTTTGGCTATTCAGGTGCACTTACCCTTCAGATGAATTTGGTAATTGCCTTCTCTAATTCTGTAAAGTAAGCTGTTGGGATTTTGATTGATATTGCATTGAATCTATAAATCAGTTCGGGCAAGAGAGTTTACAGGATTCTAAACAGTGATTTTTCATAGGACGTAAGTCAAGGTTTTTCATAGGATATAAGGCAGGAAGGGAGGAGGTGATAGCCAGCAGTCAGGCAGAATATTTCAGTTCTGTCTACTCTCCCAGCAATTAGGTTTTCCACTTGTAGATCTCAGTCTTCGGGTTGATTTAATGTGATAAAACTTGCTTGCTGACTTGCTGAGAGAGTATGACAAGAAATGCATCAAAATTCTTTTAGAATGTGTTTCATTAAAGTGAAAGGAAAGTGCTTCTGATTTCATAAATATGTTCCTGGTTTCTCCAGCACTGTTAGCAAATTGAAGTGATTTCCTCATCTTTGTGAGCCTCTGTGTGTGGGGTATTGGTAGAGTATATTTTTCACAGATATTTCTTTCCTTGAAGGAAATGAAGACAAAATATCCCCATTTTGAGCCCCTGAGTTGCACTTATTCCATGTTTTCTGTTCACATTTAGAATTATTCAGCTGTCCCAAGATATTTTAAAAATTTTACCCACTTTTGCTTAAAAAAAACAATTTTCCAGGCCTATAAACAGGAGTGTATTTTAAAAGTTTACTAATTGAAAAAAAATGGGCTATTTCACATCTCAGGGAAATTGTTTTAGCCTGGCTATTTAAGTTAGTTGATTTTGTTTGTTAAAATAAATGTGCCTTGTTTTATGTTGTAATTTCTGCTGATCCTGTATATGCAATTGATATCCCAACCAAAAATATCTGTATTACTCCCTTCTTCCACTCCTACCTGAAAGTTTGCAGAGCACTGAATACTTCTTGGGATTGTGAAGAAAATCGTTTCTACTCTCTTAAGTGTTCACCTAAAATGAACATTAAGAGGGCTTCTGTTAAGACCTGAAAAACTGTAACAGAAAGAAAGAATTCCAAAGAGTTGAGTTCTCTAAAGAAAATTCTCAGGACCGTTTTGGTTAAACTTATAGCTGACCTTAGTGTCATAAGGCTACTTAAGAATTGATCCTTGAGCAAACAAAAGATTATAGGGAGCCTAGTTGTTAAGGAGTTCTTAGTGGTAGGAATAAAAGAATAATTTGAAATGGAAATTAAGAAAACTGATTTCATTCACAATAGAATCTAGCATCTAAAAGAATAAAATACCTAGGAATAAATTAACCAAGGAGATGAAGGACTTGTATACTGAAGAATATAAAACACTGCTGAAAGAAATTAAAGACCTAAATAAATGGCAAGACATCCCATGTTGATGGATAAGAAGACTTAGCATAGTTAAGATGTCAATCCTACCTAAAACAATCTACAGATTCAATGCAATACCTATCAAAATCCCAGCAACCTTTTTTGCAGAAATAGAAAAGCTAATTCTCATATTTATATAGAATTGCAAGGGGCCCTGAATAGCCAAATCAATATTGAAAAAAGAAGAACAAGATATCTAATTTTTTTATGATGATAAAATTATTTGCTCTAAGTATGGCAATTGTTATTAAATTTATAATAACATTAATATTAATAACATCATATAATAAAAAACATTGATTACATTATTAAAATATTATGTTATTTGCAAATAGATACTTTAATTTTGACCAGTAAGTGCATTCTTTTATGTTACTCTACTATTTTACTGTTAATTATAAATATTATCTTTTAGTTCAGATTTATAGCCACAATATCTTGGTATTAATTTCTAACCTCAACTGTAAGTACATTTTTATGTATAAGCAATCAGATTGGTGTCATATCTCAAGTATTGTCCTTTTAAAGCAAAGTGTTTATCTTGTGCATGTGTTTCTAGTAAGGTGATAAAAGGATTAATTTTGGTCATAAATACTTTTGTAATCTTCAGATAGTTTTAAAGGCTTAAATTCATTGTGTGATGGTGGACAAAAGAATGAATTTATTTAGTATAGTATATTATTTGACCTCAAGTGTAAGAGTATGATTAGGATTGCCTAAGAGTTTTTCCACTGTGTTCATTTCCAACCCCCCCCCCAAATTCCTGATTCTTAACTTTGGAGCAAGTAGTAGGTCATAGTATCTTGAATCTTTTACTGTTTTATTTGCTGCATGTAAGTGAAGGCAGACCAGAACTGTTCCTCTGGCTGATGTGAAAAATAGATCTGGTACTTTGTCTAATGTTTGCACTTTGGTAAGAGTTGACATACTATTTCTTTCTTTAAAAAAAAAAAAAAAATATATATATATATATATATATATGTATATATATATTATTGTGGGTAAAAATCAAAATTTTCACAATACATACCAACATTTGCAAAATGATATATAAATGTATATGCATATATGTGCATTTGCTTACAAAAATGTTATTTATGTATATATATAAATATATTTTAAGAGGTGCTTAGATACCCAAAATATTACACGGAACCCACTGGGATTCCCATGTGGCCCACCTCCCACACCTCCCACCACATCCCACACAAACATCTCCCACAAGTGTGGCCCACCACCCTCAATGGACTTACACATCCTGGGGGTATTTAGATTACATAAATGTTACATAAAAATATAGGGGATTCCCATATGCCCCGCTTCCTACACCTCCCACATTTTCCCACATTAACAACATCTTTCATTAGTGTGGTACATTCGTTACAATTGATGAAAACATTTTAGAGCATTGCCACTAAGCATGGATTATAGTTTACATTGTAGTTTACACTCTCTCCCACACAATTTTGTAGGTTATGGCAAGATATGTAATGGCCTGTATCTGTCATTTATTCAGGAAAATTCCCAAGTCCCCAAAATGCCCCCATATTTCACCTGTATTTCCCTTTCCCTGCCCTCAGAACCTCTAGTGGCCACTGCCTCCACATGAATGATATAGTTTCTTCCATTGCTAGAATCACAATAAGTCTATAGTAGAATACCAGTAAGTCTACTTTTGTCCAAAGTTCATTACCTGATCCAGAGGATTCCGGGATGGTGTTGTCCATTCCCTCTCTAATTGAGAGGAGGCTTTGATCCCATGGGGCAGATGGATGGGACTCTCTTGTTTGCAGTGGTAGACTCTCTCTGTTCCTTGGGATGGTTGTTGTCCATCATCATTTCCTTGTTGGTTGTCCTGGGTGAGTCCAATGAACTGGAGAGTAGGTATTGCAACTCTGTTGAATTTCAGGGCCCAGCTGGCACATGGACAGCCCTGAGATTGAAGTCTCTTGGACGTACACCTACCAACTCCAGCACCAACTTGTAGGTTCAAATAAAAGGGACAGAAGAGGCATGTGTAGAGAAATCACATCTAAGTCCAACTCTGTCACACTCGGGAGCATAAACTCCAAAGTAGAGCCACTGGCAAGACACGAAACTCCGGAGCTACCTGCCATGCCCGTAGGTCCTGGGTGTTTCCAGAGCCCTCAGGATCCCCACTATTTGGAGTAGTATCTACCTTGGCCATCTATGAAATCTTGCTGAGACATGCATAAGCGTTACCTCTCTGATGACCTCCCGACTTAACTTTGAAGTCTCTTAGCCATATACTCTCATTTATTTGTCTTTACCTTTTTCCCCTTTTATTCAAGGTCTTTTTCCAGTTTGATCACCAGCCGGTGCTTGTTTGTAATCCTTTGGTGTCAAGGACATACTGTTTGAAAGGACTAAAATTTCCCCCTAGACCTAGAAAGTGGCTAAACTGGGATATAAAACTAGTCAGTCTGGCCTACATAAAGGAACTGTATTTTGTAAAGTATATATACATTTGAACAAAGTTAGGTCTATTGGAATTAAGTTCACCATCTATTCTAAAAAAGGGAAACAATCATTTATCTTTTTTTAAAATGTGATTGAGCAAAAGGTATAATAAGTCAATTACTGATTTGATGGTTAAAGAAATAAAGTGTTGGTAACTTATAATTTTCCTTGGCACTTTGAAAGTAATCTCAAAAGAAAGGATCCATAGTTTTGTTTTCAGCTAATTACATTATTTAAAAATATGCTAAAAGACCTAATGTTTAAAATGGTGTTAGTCTTATATTATTTGTATTCTCAGAGGCTTCCAGGAAGATAAAGGAAGTGGTCCATGTGTGTTTTTCCATCTTTACAGTGTACATGTCTTTGAATTTGGTTAGATATTGATGTTTATAATAATGTTTTTAGAATTGAAACTATACTAAAAGAAAGTACAATAAAAGTTTATAAGCACAAATGGGAACATTGCTGGCTTCATGTTCTGGACTATTGAACATTATTATGTTGATACTTTAAGGTAACTTCGCCTCTGAATTGTGATGTTCTACTGTTTTCAAGAGACAGTGTAGCATAGGATTAAGAATGGGAGCTCTGGAGCCAGACTGCCAGATTGGAATCCCAGCTCCTCTGCTTCCTACACGTATGACCCTAGGGAGTTTTCTTATCCCTCTGTGCCTCTGCAAATTTGTGAAATGCGGGCAATAACTATACCCGTCTCTTAGGGTTTTCAATGAGTTCATACATGTAAACCTCAAAGAACAGTACCTGACAGGTAGTAAGCACACAATAAAGTTTAGTTACTATTATTAATATATCACTTACTGTAAAAGTAATTTTAGGAACATATATAATAAAATTGTGAATTATAGTTCTGCTGTACTATAAATTTAGTATACTACAGGAGCAATATACTAATCAATCAATACCTGCAAGTAACATTTAATCTCTAAATTATATCACAGAAAATGGAAAAATTAGGAGGACACAGAAGACTACAGTATACCTTATAGTATGCTAAAGCAACATCTCAGAAACTCATTATGACAGCTAGCAAATCAAATCATTTTGATTTACTCATTCTGCTTCTCCACCAAGAAAGCTTTTAACACTCTGCTTGTGTAATTAGTGAGCCACAGACTCTGGGCCATCGAGATTTTCCAGATTTATTTCCCTAATTGCCAAATGCTGAACCATACTTCTAATGAATGAGTTCTGAAATATAAAATCTAGGTAAGGGAAATGCTTTATTCTTGTCTAACCTACTCTACAAAATAGCTGCATTATTACAAAGCTGTATGTAAATCGAATTTTTATAAGTCATATTAGCACTACAATTAGTAAATTTTTATTGTGTGCTTGTTTTGTATCCAGTGTTTACCTAGGCCCTGTAAGATATGCAAAGAAGCATAAGACATGGTTCTCCGATGTCTTGGCAGGCAAAGAAGTCTTATAGCTATAGAGAAATTAGGTACTAAACTATGGTACTTATTCCAAAGGTATTTGGAATTCATAAAGTGGGTAGGAGTAGTTGATAGGCTTTTACTGGAGGAGGTGGGACTTGGATCCATTTACTCATTCAACAATTGTTTATTGAGTTGTTATCCATGTGCTAGATAAATACTGGGAATATGATAATGAACACAGAAGATATGGTCCTGCTTTTGTGAAGTTTACAGACCAGTGAAGTGATAGGATTTAAATATGTAGAAGAGAGCATTCTAAGTGAGGGGACCAGTCTAAACAGCTAAGTCATCGAAAGAAGTGGTAAGCATAGATTCTATGGGAGTTGGTGAGGGGGCTTCCTTGATTGTAAGAGAGATTATATGTTGAGGAGGAGTTTTAGAAATGGTAGATGAGCACTCTGGGACTATTTTTTAAATGCTTTGAAGAACTTTTCTGTAGATACTTTGTTTTGGAGAGGTTTAGGAACATGGACTTTAAAGCCATACTACCTCAATTTGGTCCCATCTCCACTCTAATTTTTTTTCTAGGTTTAGAATCGTGTATCAAGTTTTCTTAACGACAACTATATGGCTAATAAAGTTATATTTACACAGAGTGATTGGGATCATTAACCCTAGTAGCACCAAGTAACTCTAGAGAGGTTAAACAATGTGCACATGAAGTGCCAGGGGGAGGTCCAAGGAAAAGTTGGGAGAAGTAGAATGCAAGGAAAGAGAAAGAAATACATTCTGTGAAGGTTCGTAGAATGTCAGCAGAAATGTCTTCAAGCAAAATCGAGTACATTTACCTAGTCTTTGCTTTCAGTTATGTTTCTGTAAGAAAAGTGTTTCCCTTGTCCAAATAGGAGGAACAGAAACTTAAGTGCAGTTATTTGACTTGGCTGTTTGAGGACTGAATGGTCATTTTAGGTTATGTTACACATTGGAAGCATCTGGTCAGTTTTAGATTATTTTCTATATTTGAAGCATTAGTCTAGACCAGTTGTGTTCCAGTTTTGTGTTGAACCTAAACATAACTTGGTCAGAAGCTTATGTAATAAGTTTTGTTTATAACCCGTGTTAGGATTCCCTTTATTTGGCTTAAGGCACGAGTGGATTGCCAAATAAATGCCTGTTATGACTTGTCTTTTCTTTTGTTACCTTTGTATTTACTGTAAGGCTTGTCATGCTCTAAGAAGGTTTGACGGTATAATTTGGTATTTTCTAGATTTTTTTTCTCACTGGAAAAGTATAAATGATAACACAAGAGCATCTTTATCTCTTCCCAGTCCTTTATTTATTTATTTACCACCCCCCCTTGCTGTTTCTGCTCTCTGTGTCCATTTGCTGTGTGTTTTTTTCCCGTGTCTGCTTGTCTCCCTTGGTTGCATCATTTTGCTGTGCAGCTTGCCACACTGTGCGGGCTTTCAACTCACCGCGCCGCGTGGGCTGGTTTGCCTTCATCAGGAGGTCCCGGGAATCGAACCCAGGGCCTCCCATATGGTAAACGGGAACCCAACCACTTGAGCCATATCCTCTTCCCCCAGTCCTTTATCATGATGATCTCCAACCTTATAAGAAAGACATACTTTAAATCTCTGAGAGTCCTGAGATCAGAACAGATTCAGTGTAGTGCCTTAGAAGTATTTATTGGCTGTGCTATTCCCTCCTTTACACTGGGAATCTCAGCTGGGACATATGGTAGAAGGGGGATGTAGCAGAGAGAAGACATTTTTGGAAACCACCATGGAGCTCCATGAGGTAAGGCTTCTAGATCTGCCAGTAGATCCTGATCTGCAGGTTGGAGACTCTAATTTATATCATCAAGGGCCATTGTGTTACATAACTCCAGGTGGCACCAGTCATATTGTTAGTCTGTAAAAATTATGACATGGAGTTATGCATTATGTCTGCCCTGAAACCTACCCAAACAACTTTTGTTTCAAGCCTTTTTCACCCATCAGTACCTACTAAATGCAGCAGCCATGGTATTTCCAAGTTCATCACGTAAATCTTGTCACTCCCCACCATAAGGTCCTCTTGTAATCCAACAGATAAAATTCAGATCTCTGCCTGAGGGATTTAAAGAGCTGCATGAATTTTCTTTTTTTTTAAATAGCTTTTTAAAAAAAGATTTATTTTATATATTTATTTCTCTCCACGCCCTTCTTGTCTTGCACTTGCTATGTCTGTTCATTGTCCTTGTTTCTCTAGGAGGCACCAGGAACCAAACCCGGGACCTCCAATGTGGGAGGGAAGTGACTAATCGCTTGAGCCACCTCCATTCCCTGCTTTGTTGTGTCTCTCATTATGTTTTTCTTCTTGTGTCTCTTGTTGCATCATCTTGTTGCACCAGCTTGCTGCACCTGCCTGTCATGCCAACTCACTGTCTTCTTTAGGAGGCACTGGGAACCAAACCATGGACCTCCCATGTGGTAGGTGGGAGCTCAATCGCTTGAGCCACATCTGCTTCCCTACATGAATTATCTTATTCTATGAAAGTGTACTCATCAGTAAAATGATAATGATACCTGCCCTGTCAACAACAGAGTTGTTATAAGAATCAAATGAAATAATGTATGCAAAAGCCCTTTGTAAATTATAGAGTGCTATACAAATGTAAGATAATATTCTTTTTGGATGTGTTGTGTTGTAGTGGAAAGAGTACCAAATCTGAGTGAGGAGTCTGGCGTACAAGTTCCAATTCTTTTATTAAACTGTGATCTTGGACAAATTACTTTGTGTCTCTGGACCTTTGTTCCCTTATCTAGAAAATAAACCTAATAATGCCATTCTTATCTATCTAGAAACCCAAGAAATGTTGTTTTATCTTTTCCACATTCAGTCACCAATTTTATTGTTGAGTTCTTAATATTTCTAAATATGCCCCCTTCTCTCTACTTGCATTCAGTCCCTAATCATTCCCCTCCTTGACAATAGTCTCTTTAAAAAATAGTGTGGTAACATAGATACAAAATAAAATTTCTCATTTTAACCATTAAAAAAAAATTTATTACAGAAGTTGTGAACTTACAAAGCAATCATGCACATGTGTAGAATTCCCATACAACACCCCTTCACCAACACACCACATACATCATGTGGAACATATGTTACACATTATGAAATTGCTGTGGATATAGATAACAGTATTGCTGTTAATTATAGTCCATAGGTTCTATTAATTGTATTTTTCCCATGCTTCTCCACATTTCCACAACCCTGCAATAGTGAAGTACATCAGTTATAGTTCACAAAAGGACATTCTTGCATTTGTGCCCTAGATTATTCTCTAGCTTTCTTTCAGTTGACATTTGCATCCCTAGACTACCCTTTTCAGCCACAATCCCATTTATAAACCAACTGCTGCTCACTGTAATGTGTTACCATCAACGCTATCCATTTCCACACTATTACAGGCAAGTTAAATTAAAACTTCAACATACATTAAGCATCAGTAATCCCTCACAGCCCTCCTCTTACCTCCTAAAAATTTATACTCTAGGTTTTAATTCCTTGTGTTTATTCTTTGTAGTTAGTTCATATTATTGAGACCATGCAATATTTGCCCTTTTGTGTCTGGCTTTTTTTACTTACATAATGTCTTCAGGATTCATCCATGTTATCATATGTGTTCCAATTTCATTTCTTCTTACTGCAGCATAGTATTCCATTGTATGTATATACCACATTTTGTTTATCCATTCATTGATTGATGGACACTTGGGTTGTTTTCATCTTTTGGCAATTGTGAATAACTCTGCTATGAACATCAGTGTGCAGATGTCTGTTCATGTCACAATTTTCACTTCTTCTGTATATATTCCTAGTAGAGGAATTGCTGGATTATATGCCAGTTCTATATTTAGCTCCCTAGGAACCGCAAAACTGCCTTCCACAGAGGTTGCATCATTTTACAATCCCACGAACAGTGAAAGAGTGTACCTATTTCTCAACATCCTCTCCAGCACTTATTATTTTCTGTTTTCTTTTTTTCATAATGGCCATTCTATGTGGTGTGCACTTGCTGTGTCTGTTCATTGTCCTTGTTTCTTTAGGAGGCACCGGGAACCGAACCTGGGACCTACAATGTGGGAGGGAAGTGACTATCAATATCTCATTGTCATTTTGATTTTCATTTCACTAATAGCTAGTGATATGGAACATTTTTTCATGTGCTTTTTGGCCATTTGTATTTCCTCTTTGGAGAAATGTCCATTTAAGTCTTTTGCCCCCTTTTAAATTGGATTGCTTGCTCTTTTATGATTGAGTTGTATGATCTCTTTATGTAGAATGGAAGTCAAACCCTTATTGGATATATGATTTCCAATGTTGTCTCCCATTGAGTGGCCTGCCCTTTCATCTTATTAATGAATTCCTTTGAATCACAAAAGTGTTTACGTTTGAGAAAGCTTCATTTATCCATGTTTTCTTTCATTGCTCATGCTTTTGAGGTAAGATATAAGAATGCACCACCCACCACCAGGTCTTCAAGATGTTTTCCTACATTTCCTTCTGGGAGTGTTATTGTCCTAGCTTGTATATTTAGGTTGTTGATACATTTTCAGTTAATTAAAAAAAAATTATTGAAGTATATCACTCATGCATAAACATACATAAACAATAAGTGTATAGTAATAGTGAACTTACAAAGCAAACATACATAACATCATACAGGGCTCACATAACTCACCCTACCACCAATACCTTGAATTGTTTTTTTCCTCTGACTTTATTTTGTACTTTTTTTTTAAGATTTTATTTATTTATTCATCCATCCCCCGCTTGCTGCTTGTGCCCGCTGGGTCAGCCAACCACGCCGTGCAGGCGGGCCTGCCCCCACCAGGAGGCCCCGGGAACCGAGCCCGGGGCCTCCCATATGGTAAACGAGAGCCCCACTGATTGAGCCGCTTCCCAATTTTGTACTTTTAATAATTGAAAATATAAACAATTAAAAACTAAAAAGTAAACACAGATGAATAAATATATACATTTCTCAATTGAATGCACTGGATACATATAAAAATTTTTTTCAATCAAACGATATGTTACGCAATATATTTGGTTCATAGTAACGCATTCATACAGTATTTGTCCTTTTGTGTCTGGCTTGATGCGCTCAATATAATGTCCTCCAGGTTCATCCATGTTGTCATATTATGACTTAATTTCTTCTTACAGCTGCATAATATTCCATCGTGTGAATAGACCACAGTTTGTTTATCCGTTTGTCTGTTGATGGACACCTGAGTTGTTCCCAACTTTTGGCAATGGTGAATAATGTGGCTATGAACATCAGAGTGCAGATGTCTGTTCGTGTCACTGCTCTCAGTTCTTCTGGGTAATTACCCAGTAGTGGTATTGCAGGGTCACGTGGCAAGTCTATATTCAACTTCTTTAGGAACTGCCAAACAGTCCTCCATAGTGGTTGTACCATTCTGCATTCCCACCAACAGTCTCACCAAAGTATTTGCACCACTCTTTTAACACTTGTAGTTACTTTTACTGATATAATCTTCATTTCTAGACTCTCTTCCAAGCCTCTCTCACCTGTGTTTTCTTTTTTTTTTAAACAGATGCTACATAACACTCTTTTTTTTTTTTTAAAGATTTATGTATTTATTTACTTTGTTATCCACTTTAACCCCCCTCCCTCCCGTATTTGCTGTTTTTGTGTCCATTTGCTGCGCAATTCTCTGTGTCTGTTTCCTGCCTTCCTTCTCATTCTTCTCACTGGGATTCGATCCTGGGGACCTCCAATGCGGGAGAGAGGCGTTCTGCCACCTGTGCCACCTCAGTTCCTGTTTTTTTTTTTTTCAGTGCGTCTCGTCTTGGCTGTCCCTTTTGTTGCTTTCCTGTTACATCATCATCTTGCTGCATGGTTCTGTGGGGCCTGGCACGCCCGTGTGCGTGACCTGTAAGGCCACGCGCCTTCTATATATTTTTTTATTTTACTAGGAGGTCCCAGGGACCGAACCCAGGCCCCTCCATATGGGAGACAGACACCCAACCATTTGAGCCACATCTGCCCCCCTCCTGTCTTTTTTTTTTTTTTTTAAGATTTTATTTATTTATTCATTTATTCCCCCCTTGCTGCTTGTGCTCGCCGGGTCAGCCAACCACGCCGTCCGGGCGGGCTTGCCCTCACCAGGAGGCCCCGGGAACCGAACCCGGGGCCTCCCATATGGTAAACGGGAGCCCTACTGATTGAGCCACAGCCGCTTCCCTCCTGTCTTTTCTTTACAGTCTGTAACACACCCTTTAGTATTTCCTACAAGCCTAGTCTCTTTGTTATAAATGCTTTCAGTTTCTGTTTATCTGTGAATATTCTGATCTTGCCCACATTTTTGAAAGACAATCTTCCTGGATATAAGATTCTTGGCTGGCAGTTTTTCTTTTGCAGTATCTTAAATATATCATACCACTGCCTTCTGGCCTCCATTGTTTCTGATGAGAAATTGGCACTTAATCTTCATGGGTATCCCTTATATGTTATGCATTGCTTTTCTCTTGCTGCTTTCAGAATTCTCTTTGTCTTTGACATTTGATATTCTGATTAGTATGTGTCTTAGAGTTGGTATGTTCGGATTTATTCAGTTGGGAATACATTTTGCTTCTTCGACATGGATGTCTAGGTCCTCGAGTACGGTTGGGAAATTTTCTGCTATTATTTCTTCAAATATTCCTTCTTATGAATTTCCTTTCTCTTCTCCTTCAGGGACACCCATGACACATAGTTTGCACAACTCTTACTGTCATTTAGCTCCCTAAGACCTTGTTCAATTTTTTTCATTCTATACTTCATCTGCTCTTTCGTATGTTCTCCTTTGGAGGCCATGTCTTCAAGCTCACCAATCCTTTCTTCTGACTCCTCAAATCTGCTGTTATATGATTCCAAGGTATTTATTTATTTATTTATTTTTAAAATGATTTTAAAAAAAATTATTGAAGTATATCACTTATACATAAATATACACAAACAATAAGTGTATAGTAATAGTTGTGAACTTACAAAACAAACATACATAACATCATACAGGGCTCTCATACCTCACCCTACTAACAATACCTTGCATTGTTGTGAAACATTCTTAAGTAATGATTAAAGAACATCCTCAAAATATTACTGCTAACCAAAGTATCTTACATTTGGTGGATTTTCCCCCCAACCAAGCCTATTATTAATTATTATTATTATTACTACTACTGCTACTACTGTATCATTTATACGTGAACATACATAAATAATAAGTGTATAGAAAAGGTGTGAACTTACAAAGCAAACATGCATAACATCATATAGGGGTCCCATACATCAACCCACTACCAACACCTTGCATCATCGTGAGACATTTGTTACTAATTATGAAAGAATATTGTCAAAATCTTACTACTAACTATAGTCCATATCTTACATTTGGTGTATTTTTCCTCCAACCCACCCTTATTATTATTTTTTAACTATATTTTTATGACAGAAGTTGTAAACTTACAAAACAATCATACATATGTGCAGAATTTCCATTCAGTAACCCTCTATCAACACACCACACCGTGGTAGAAAGTTTGTTACAGATTACGAGATAACATCATCAGACTATTACCAGGTCCATATCGTACATTTGGCATACTTTTTTCATATTCCCCCATTATTGACGCAGTGTATCTTTGGCATAGATGCATGTATATTACATGCTTACTGTTAACCACAGTCCATAGGTCACTCCAGTTGTATTTTTCCCATGTTTCTCCACATTCCCACCACCCTACAATAGTGATGTACATCTGATCTAGCTCACAAAGGACACTCTTGCATCTGTACCATCAACCAAAATTCTCATCCACCTCTGGGTTTACTGTGTTAGTCAGTCCCTAGATTATTCAGTTGGAATTTACATCCTGAGACTATTTCAGCCACATTCCCGTTTATAAACCAACTGTTACTCACTATAATGTGTTAACATCAACTCTTTCCATTTTCACACTTTTACAGTAAAGCTAATTAAAACTTCTACATATGTTAAACATCAATAGTCCATCTCAGTCCTCCTCTTATCTCCTTTAAGTATCCACCACCTACCACCAGGTCTTAAGGTATTTTCCTACATTTTCTTCTAGAAGCCATATCGTTCTTTTATATTTAGGTTTTTGATCCATTTTTAATAAATTTTTATATGAGGTGTGAGATAGGGGTCCTTTTTCCTTCTTTTGGCTATGGATATCCAGTTCTCCCAGCACCATTTGTTGAATAGACTGTTCTGCCCACGCTGGGTGGGTGTGTCAGCCTTGTCAAAAATTACTTGACCATAGATGTGAGGGTCTGTTTCTGAACCATCAATTTGATTCCATTGGTCTTTTTGTCTTTTTTTGTGCAAGTACCATTCAGTTTTTAACACTGTAGGTAGGTAATATGATTTAAAGTCTGGAAGTGAAAGTCCTCCAACCTTGCTTTTCCTTTTCAAGATGTTTCTGGCTATTCGTGACCCCTTACCCTTCCAAATAAATTTGGAATTTATAACGGGATTGCATTGAATCTGTATATCAATTTGGTTAGAATCAACATCTTCATATTTAGTCTTGCAATCCATGAGCATGGAAAGTTCTTCCAATTATTTAGGTATTTTTTGATTTCATTTAGTAATGCATTGTAGTATTTTGAATACAAGTGCTTTACATACTTGGTTATGTTTATTCCTAAATATATGATTCTTTTAGTCCAGGGGTTCTTAACAAGGGGTCTGTGAGCTTGAATTGAAATTCAAAAAACATTATTCTTGGACATCCATCAAAATGTCAGCAGAATAAGGAGCTCCTAGAGTCAGCTTGTGATACAGGGAAGTTCATAATCAGCTAGAGCCATCTAAAGCACCTGCTTGGGGGCTCCAGGAGACCAAAAGAACATCCTGCAACATACTTGAAAGAATGGAAGGAGGAGACTGCCTATCTGCAGAGAAGATTCATATGTAGAGTACTCCAGGCCATGGAGACCGGTATCCATCCTCCAGTGGCAGCAGAAGCCGCCTTGTTTTTGTTTTTTTTTTAAAAAGATTTTATTTATTTATTCATTTATCCCCCTCTTGCTGCTTGTGCTCGCTGGGTCAGCTAACCACGCCGTGCGGGCGGGCCTGCCCTCACCAGGAGGCCCCGGGAACCGAACCCGGGGCCTCCCATATGGCAAACGGGAGCCCCACTGATTGAGCCACAGCCGCTTCCCGAGAAGCCGCCTTGTGAGCTATTCCGTGGCTGGAATTGGAAGCTCCACTTCCCAAAAACGGGGGAAGAAGAGACTCTTAGATACCAACTTCAGCTGCTGATTAGTAAATTCAGTGGACTAAATTATAATCCTAAGAACAGCTAAAGTTTGAACCTGTCCAAGTCAGAAAGAGGCGGGTAGCCACCATTTT
The DNA here is from genome assembly GCA_026826555.1 of Tolypeutes matacus. Lineage (NCBI taxonomy): Eukaryota > Metazoa > Chordata > Mammalia > Cingulata > Chlamyphoridae > Tolypeutes > Tolypeutes matacus. The sequence goes on from JAKSZT010054528.1 coordinate 1,162,013, forward strand.
AACTCCACCCCTGGCGTGAGGGAAGTGGGACAGACTGAAAATTACAGTGCTGGTAGAGACTGGCTTCTTTCCACCCAGATTTGATTGCAACTCTAGCCTAAGCCCCAGCCCCACCTTTGACAGAGAGGAAGCTGGGGACTCTGCTCCAGCCTCTCCAGGAAAATATAGGCCACGCCGTGGAGGCTGGTGATCATCCTACTCTGGCGGCATTAGAAGCCCAATTTCCCAAAAACACAGGAGCAAGACACGACTTCAGCTACTGATTAGTAAATTCGGCTGGCTAAAGTATAACCCTAAGAACAGCTTAAGTTTAAAAGTGTCCAATTCTGAAAGAGTCTGGTAGCCGCCATTTTGACTCCGTCCCAGGCATGAAGGGAAGCATCTATGCCAAAGATGTACTGTGTTTATAATGGGAAAGTATGGAAAAAGTGTGCCAAATGTACGCTATGGACCATGGTTATTGGTAATAGCCTGATGATATTATCTCATAATCTGTAACGAGTGTTCCACAGTGTGGTCTGTTGATGGAGGGGTGTTGTATAGGAATTCTGCACATGTGCAATATTTTTTCATAATTTGTGACAAATGTCTCACAACAATGCAAGTTGTTGGTGGTAGGTTGATGTATGGGATGCCTGTATGATGTTATGCATGTTTGCTTTGTAGGTTCAGAACATTTACTATACACTTATTGTTTATGTATGTTCATGTATAAATTATATAAAATAATACTAATAGGGTGTGTCTTGGGAAAAATAAGCCAAACGTAAGATACTTTGGTTAGTGGTAATATTTTGAGGATGCTCTTTAATCATTAGTTAAAAATGTTTCACAGTAATGCAGGGCATTCATGGTAGGGTGACGCATGAGAGACCCGTGTGATGTTATATATGTTTGTTTAGTAAGTTCACAACTATTACTATACATTTTTTGTTTATGTATATTTTTGTATGCATAATATACTTCAATACATTTAAACAAATAAAATATTTTTGTGGAGACTTGGTGTTGTGTGATATATATATTAAATAATACACAGTGTTGTTGACTTAATAAGGGGTCCGTGGTTTTCACCTGAGTGGCAAAGGGGTCTGTGGAACAAAAATGGTTAAGAACCTCTGTTTTATCTGCCATCGTAAATGGAATTTTTTTCCTGATGTCCTCCTCGGATTGCACATTATTAGTGTATAGAAACACCGCTTATTTTTGCATATTGATCTTGTATCCTAACACTCTACTGGAATTGTTTATTAGCTCTAGCCTCTTTGTTGTAGATTTTTCAGGACTTTCTAGGTATAGGATCATATCATCTGCAAATAGTGGAAGTTTTACTTCTTACTTTCTGATTTGTATGCCTTTTATTTCTTTTTATTTCCTAATTGCTCTAGCTAGAGCTTTTAGCACTATATTGAACAGCAGTAGTTACAGTGGGCATCCTTTTCTTGTTCCTGATCTCTATGGGAAAACTTTCAGTCTTTCACCATTGAGTACAGTGTTAGCTGTGGGTTTTTCATATATGGCCTGTATCATATTGAGAATGTTTCCATCAATTCCTATCTTTTGTTGTATCTTTATCAAGAAAGGATGTTGTATTTTGTCAAATGCCTTTTCTGTGTCAATCGATAGGGTCATATGATTTTTCTTCTTTGATTGATTAGTGTGGTGTATTACGCTGTTTGATTTTCTTGTGTTGTACCTCTCTTGCATGCCTGGTATAAAACCCACTTGATCATGATGAATAGTTTTTTTAATGTGTCGTTGGATTTAATTAGCACATATTTTATTGATTCTTTGCATCCATATTCATTAGGGAAATGGTTCTGTAATTTTCTTTTTTTTTTCATAACATCTTTATCTGATTTTGGTTTTTAGGGTGACATTGGCTTCATAGAATGAGTTTGGTAGCATTCCTTCTTGTTCAATTTTTTGGAAGAGCTTGAGTAAGATTGGTATTAAATCTTCTCTGAATGCTTGGTAGAACTCAACTGTGAAATCATTTGGTCATGGGCTTTTCATTTTGGGGAGTTTGATGACTGTTTCAATCTGTTTATTTGTGATTGTCTTTTTTTTTCCAGGTAGAAATCTCTTTTTTTTCCTTTTAACTGAGCACTTAATTCACACCATTTTCTCTCTTGGCCGTCTGGTAACAATAGGTCCCCCACCTCTCAAGAACATTGCATCTGAACCAGCTGAGACAGAACCACTGTTGACACAGGCCCAAACCAGGGCTTTCTGAATAACAAACAGAGATAACGAGTTTTTCCCTTGACTTACATATAGTGAATCAGAGTGTCGAAATCTCTACCTTCTAAGTGTGGAAAATCTGGAGTTCAATGCAAAAACGGAAACCAAAGTATATCAGGAGTGAAGTATATATAATAACCTCACAGTACCTCCTCATATACAAAAGGTCAAAATGGTTTTTAAGTAATAAATATCTGATAATCTGGCCTCTTCTCTTAGGAATGACCCCACTCCAGCATTTTTAAAAGAAGACGTTTTTGTTTCATTCCCCAGGGAATGAAATGTACTAAAAGGGATATAATGGGTCAGAAGAAATGAACTCATGCACAAGAAACACTTCTGTATGATGATTTGTGGTTTCTGAGAATATTCAGCACAGTATTTCAAAGTGGCAAAATTTAGGGCAATCTGAGAAAAAAGAATTCAAAAGTGGCAGCTACATTTGCTGATAGGTTTACTTGCACAAAACCCCCATTTTTCAGTGTATTTGTCAAGGGGCCAAGAGCTCACTCATCAAAATAAGTTATTTTGTACATTACAGTGCATGGAACAACAGAAGGAAAGATACTTTCTTGGCGAGTAACTGAAAGGCATTTTTTTTTTTTTTTTTTTTTTTTTTAAGATTTTATTTATTTATTCATTTATCCCCCCTTTGCTGCTTGTGCTCGCCGGGTCAGCTAACCACGCCGCACGGGCAGGCTTGCCTTCACCAGGAGGCCCCGGGAACCGAACCCGGGGCCTCCCATATGGCAAACGGGAGCCCTACCGATTGAGCCACAGCCGCTTCCCTCTGAAAGGCATTTTGCAACAGATCCATATAAGACTGAAATGGAAGGCCTGGAGTCCAGGGCCTCGTGGCCTTCATTAGCTGGACCCCTCCTCTTTGGTTGTGGTGGCGCCAGTGGGAGCTGCTTCCTCTACACCTTCTCCTGCTTATTCTCTTTTTCCTCCTCATCCTCCTGGGGATAGAGATCTAGGTATTTCTGCATGTATTCCTGCATGGCCCGGAACTGGTCTAGGCAGTCTGACCCCTTGACATTCTCCGTGCTGTAGTGGAAGCAGAAACATGCCGACTTGAAATGTTCCCCACAGGGGCCACTGGCACGGGCAGTTCCATTGGCAGTAAAAATCCATGTTCCTCATACGGATTATTGGGGTCATCGGACACTGCTCTGCAATGCTTGGAGTTTCATGGTCTTCTTTGATTTGATCCCTCCCTTATTGTTGGCAGTAGGCCATCGCTGTAGCTACGTACTCAGACCTTGCAGCAGCAGCAGTGGCAGCTTCTCCATGCCGTGACCTCTCCTCAGGTGGGGTGTGTGGCTCAAGGCCTGCACGGACTCGTGATTAGTTTACTGAGGTCTTCTATTTCTTCTAAGGTCAATGTAGGTTGTTCATACATTACTAGGAATTTTCCGTTTAGGCTACATCGTCTAGTTTTTTTGTTGTACAGTTGTTCATACTGTCTTCTTATGATCTTTTTTATTTCTGTGGGGTCAGTAGTGATATCCTCATATTTTTAATTTTTTTTTTAATTTTTATTTTTTATTTTTATTTTTATTTTATTTTATTTTATTTTTTTACCGGGAGGTCTGGGAATACGAACTCAGGTCCCTCCATATGGGAGACGGACGCCCAACCATTTGAGCCACATCTGTCCCCCTCATATTAATTTTTTATTTCATTTATTTGCATCTTCTCTCTTTTTTCTCTGTTAATCTAACTAAGAGTTTGTTGATTTTGTTAATCTTCTCAAAGAACCATCTTTTGGTTTTGTTAATTCTCTATTTTTTTTCTCAATTTCACTTATCTCTGCTCTGATTTTTGTTATTTCATTCCTTCTGCTTGATTTCAGATTAGTTTGCTGTTCTTTCTCTAGTTCCTCCAGCTGTGTAGTAGGTCATTGATTTTAGCTCTTCTTTTTTTTTTTTTTTTTTTTTTTAAAGATTTATGTATTTATTTATTTACTTTTATCCACCCCCCCCCCACCATTTTTGCTGTTTTTGTGTCCATTCGCTGGGCAATTCTCTGTGTCTGTTTCCTGCCCTCTCTTCTCATCCTTCTCCTCCTGTCTTCACCGGGATTCGATCCTGGGAACCTCCGATGTGGGAGAGAGGTGTCCTACCACCTGTGCCACCTTAGTTCCTGTTTTTTTGGCACGTCTTGTCTTGATTCTCCCTTGTGTCACTTTCCTGTTATGTCGTCATCTTGCTGCGTGGCTTGGTGGGGCCTGATGACGCTCCTGCGCGCGGGGCATGGCAGTGCACCCGCGCACGGAGCCTGGTGGCCTGTGCGCCTTTTATATTGTTCTTTTTAAAAGCTTTTACCGGGAGGTCTTGGGGATCAAACCCAAGGCCCTCCATATGGGAGATGGACACCCAAACATTTGAGCCACATCTGCCCCCCTTCTTTTTTTTAAATTTAATATACTTATTTTTTTTAAAGATACTTAGATTACATAAATGTTACATAAAATATATAGGGGATTCCCATATGCCTTGCTCCCTACCCCTCCCACATTTTCGCACATTAACAACATCCTTCATTAGCGTGGTACATTTCTTACAATTGATGAACACATTTTGGAGCATTGTCACTAAGCGTGGATTATAGTTTACATTGTAGTTTACACTCTCTCTCGCACAATTTTGTCTTATGACAAGATATTTAATGGCCTGTATCTGTCGTTGCAGTGTCATTCAGGACAATTCCCAAGACCCGAAAATGCCCCCATGGGCACTTGAGAAGGATGTATAACCCGCTGAGTTTGGATGCAGTGTTCTGTATATGTCTGTTAGGTCTTACTTGTTTATCATATTGTTTAAGTTCTCTGTTTCCTTGTTGATCTTCTGTCTAGTTGTTCTATCTATTGATGTGAGAGGGGTGTTGAAGTCTCCAGCGATTATTGTAGAAATGTCTATTTCTCCCTTCACTTTTGCCAGAGTTTGTCTCATATATTTTGGGGCACCCTGGTTAGGTGTGTAGATATTTATGACTTATATCTTCCTGGAGGATCGTCCCTTTTATTAATATATATGGCCTTCCGCATTTCTTATCACTTTTTTGCATTTGAAGTCTGTTTTGTCTGATATTAGTATAGCTACCCCTGCTCTTTTCTGTTTACTATTCACGTGGAGTATCTTTTTCCAACCTTTCACTTTTAGCCGGTTTGTATCCCTGGGTCTGAGGTGAGTTTCTTGTAAGCAGCATATGGATGGCTCATGTTTTTTTTAATCCATTCTGTCAGCCTGTATCTTTTGATTGGGGAATTTAATCCTTTCACATTCAATGATATTACTGAAAATGCACTATTTATTTCCTCCATTTTATTCTTTGGTTTTCATATGCCATCTTGTTTTTGTCTCTCTTTTTACTCTTTTGGTTATCCTTTCTGCTTTTCTTTCTTCTATACTCTCCTCCAAGCCTCTCTCTCCTGTCTTTTTCTTTCAGGTTCTAACGCTTCCTTTAATATTTCCTGCAAAGGTGGATTCTTTTTTGCAAACTCTCTTAGTGTCTGTTTGTTTGTGAATACTTTATATTCATCTTCATATTTGAAGGACAGTTTTGCTGGATAAAGAATTCTCGGCTGGCAGTTTTTCTCTTTCATTTTCCTAATTGTATCATACCACTGTCTTCTCGCCTCCATGGTTTCTGAAGAGAAATCTGCATTAAGTCGTACCGGGCGTCCTTTGTATGTGATCGTTTGCTTCTCTCTTGCTGCTCTGAGAATTTTCTCTTTATCTTTTACATTTGACATTCTGAATAGTATGTCTTGGCGTTGGTCTATTTGGATTTATTCTGATTGGGGTATGGTGTGCATCTTGGACATGTAAGTTCATTTCTTTCGTGAGAGTTGGGAAATTTTCAGCTATTATTTCCTCAAATACTCTTTCTTCCCCTTTTCCTTTCTCTTCCCCTTCTGGAACTCCCATGACACGTATGTTGTTGTGTTTTGTGTTATCATTCAACTCTCTGAGCACCTGCTCAATTTTTTCCATTCCTTTCTTTCTCTGTACTTTTCTCTCTTCAATTTTAGCTGCTCTGTCTTCGGTATCACTTATTCTTTCTTCTATCATTTCGAGTCTGCTGTTGTATGTCTCAAATGTATTTTTTTTTTATTATGGGTAAAAATAAAAATTCTCACAATACATACAAACATTTGCAAAATGATATATAAATATATATGCATATATGTGTATTTGCTTACAAAAATGTTATTTATATATATATATGTACATATATTTTAAGAGGTGCTTAGATTACCCAAAATATTACACGGAACCCACTGGGATTCCCATGTTGCCTACCTCCCACACCTCCCACCACATCCCACACAAACATCTCCCACAGTGTGGCCCACCACCCTCAATGAACTTTTTGACTTCACCTATTGTGTCTTTCATTCCCATGAACTCCGTTACTTTTCTGTTCAGGATTCCAAATTCTTCTTTGCGTTCACTCAATGTCTTCTTGATGCCATTTATCTCTTTAACTATATTGTCTTTCATCTCATTAATTTGATTTTGGAAATTTGTGCTCATCTTACTGATTAGTTCTCTTAAATTCTGCATCTCTTCTGGGACTTTGCTGTATTCCTTTTCTTGGGCCATGTCTTCTATTTTCTTAATATGGCTCGTAATTTTTTGCTGGTGCTTAGGCATCTGGTTAGGTTGTATTTTACTTAGATGCTCTATCTCTTTCTGTTTTATAGGGTTTAGTGGCAGGAGGCTGTGAGTTACCTCAGCTCTTTGATTTTTGGCTCAACCTTGTTTGTTAGGATTGTTCTGCTGGTTGCTCAAACCTGGGCACTGGTCCCAGTTTTGTAGAGTCGTTTCCTAGGGCCTTGGGCAGGGAGGCTATAGAGGCCAGGAAAAGCCTCTCCTACTTATTAATTTTCCTGTCTGGGGGCTAAGAGCCTTGTAATTCAAACTTTCTGAGACAGTTCTCCAGTCTTCTCTGGCAGCCCCCTCCGTTTTCCCAGCTAGAGAATATTTCCTCTCCCCTCTCAGTCCTCAACAATCAATCCCTGTTAGTAGAGGAGGAGATTGGGACGTTTGTATATCTTTAACCCCTTGCACGCTCCAAGGCAAACAATGGCGTAGCCCCACCTGGCCTGGAAGGGCTCTCGGGACAGGGCAGACCAAACCTGCCAGTCAAAAGTAGGGTCAGCCCCAGGCTCTCTCTCCCCTCTCCTGTGGAGTCCTCAACAATTAGTCCAGGCTAGAAGAGAGGGAGGTCGCGAGGGTCGGATTTCTCCAGTCTTTCCTAGGCTCCCAGGGGAAACCGCCGTGTGGAAGGGTCCGTGGGGCTCCGCATCCCAAATTTTCAGGTCAGAACCTGAGTCAGCCTAAGGCTGTGTCCCTCTCTCTCCCCTTTCCGGGAGTGGTAGATCCCTGGAGCCCCCTTTGTCTATGGTCGCAGGCCCAGAGGCCTGAGATTTCTAAAGAGTGTGGGGGTGGGTGCCACCAGCAGCAGAAACTGCTAATTCCAACTCATGGTTCTATCATTGCGATTTCCCTCTTTTGTCCCTCTCTCCTCTGGGTGGTGTGCAGCCTTCACCTGCTGTCCTAAACCCTAGAAGATCTTTTTCTGGACTGTTTCAGCCTGTCCTCTAGCCATTTTTCTCGAGAAGAGATTCCCGTTTCTCTGGCTAAGCTGAGTTGGTTTTTTTCATTTGTTTTGCTTGTTTTTTGTTTTTGCTTTTTCAGGAGGTACTGGGAACTGTACCAGGAACCTCCCATGTGGGAGGCAGGAGCTCAATGGCTTGAGCCACACTGCTCCCCTCTAAAGTGTTTTCGATCTTACCTATCATGTCTGTCATTCCCATGAGCTCCGTTACTTTTCTTTTCATGTTTTCAGATTCTTCCTTGTGTTCACTCAGTATCTTATTGATGTCCTTTCTCTCTTTAGCCATATTGTCTTTCAAACTCATTAATTTGATTTTGGAAATTTATGTGCATCTCGTTGATTAGTTGTCTCAAATCCTGTGTCTCTTCGGGGGTTTGATATGTTCGTTTTCTTGGGCCATTTCTTCCATTTTCTTAATATGGCTTGTAAAGTTTTTGCTGATTTCTAGGCATCTGAGTAGCATGGTAAGTTTACTGAGATGCTTAATTTCTCTTTTGTAGGGATTTAGTGGCAGGAGGCTGTGTGTTACTGCTGTTATTTGATTCTTGATTTAACCTATTCTGGGTCTTAGGATTGTCCTTGTTAGTGGCTCCAATCTGTGCCCTAGACCCAGTAATGGGTTGCAGACTTGCTTCTTAAGCCTTGGGGAGGGAGACTGTAAAGGCCAGAAAGAACCTATCTTTCTTATTTACTTTTAATTTCTCATGTCTACTTCCTTGGCCTGCCAGCAGATGGCAGTCTTTGGTAGCCTTCTCAGTTCAATGCCTGGTCGGAGGGTGTTTGCTGGAACATGGACTGGATCAATGTGAACAGTTTTTCATGCCTGGAGGTTAAGAGCCTCATATTTCAAACTTTTTCAGGGGCAGTTCTCCAACCTTTGTTGGCAGCCCCCTCTCTCTTCCTCAGCAGGAAATAATTCTACTCACCTCTGCCTCCTCAACAACCATTCCTGGTCAGTAGAGAGGGAGATTTAGAGGGTTGGATCTCTTTAGTCCCTTGCTGGCTCTCAAGGTAAACAATGGTGCTGCTCCACCTGGCCCTTTTGTGGGACACAGCAGACCAAATTTGTGGGTCAAAAGGTGAGTCAGCCTTAGGCTGTGTCTCTCTCTCTCCTCTTTCCTGGGTAGGTGGATCCCTGGGGCCCCCTTTGTCTGTAGCTGCCAACCCTGGGGCCTGAGAATTCAAAAGTGTCTGTAGGGTTGGGGAGATTGTCAACAGTAGCAGCTGTGGCTTTTAAGTCATAGTTTTGCCGTCACCATTCTTTTCCTGTTCCCCTCTCTCTGTTGGGCGGTTTCCAGCCTTCCCCTGGTGTCCTAAACCCTAGAAGATTTTTTTCCAGGCCGTTTCTACCTGTCCTTTAGCTATTTTTTGGGAGAGAAGAGAGTTCCAAGTATTTCTAGTCCATCATGTTCCTGGAATTTGCTTTAGGGTTTTTGATTGGTTTGCGTCAGTGATACGTGACCTGGGGTCGGTCTCTGCCCTCTTACGTCTTATATAAACTGAGAACACACACAGAGAAAGAAGAGATCCAGAGAAGCAAGCTCTGCTATTTTGACCCTGGTACATGAGAGAGGACTCCAGTTTCACCTACAGTTGCAGAAAGACAGAGAAGCCCTTGGTAGGCTCGAGTAGACAAGGTCCAGAGAGGCCTGATCGGCACAGCTGAACTCACGGAGAAAGTAGAGAAGACAGGCAGGCCCACAATCTTGCCTCACCACGTGGTGGGACACTATAATCTGGTAGCAAATGACCTTTGGTTAGAAAGCATCTCTGATGCCTTACTTTGGACATTTTTATTTTTGAGGCTTCAGAATTGTAAGATTTTGCTCTAATAAAATTGCCATTGTAATAGCCAACCCATTTTTGGTTTATTGCATTAGCAGCTCTTTCAGAAACTAAAACAGCCCCTTTCTTTCTTTATGAGACTCCTATAACGTGTATACTGGTACGCTTCATCATGTCCCATAGCTACTTTAGGCTTAACATTTCTTTTTCCTTTCTTCTCCTCAGCCTGATTCATTTCAAGTGCATTGTCTTTAAGTTAACTGATTCTTTCTTTTGCCAGCTCCTATCTTCTCTTGAAACCCTCCTGAGCATTTGTATTAGTCAGCCAAAGGGGTGCTGATGCGAAATACCAGAAATAGGTTGGTCTTTATTTTTTTTTATTTTATTTTTTTTAAAGATTTTATTTATTTATTCATTAATCCCCCCCCTGCTGCCTGTGCTCGCTGGGTCAGCCAACCACGCCGTGCGGGCGGGCTTGCCTTCACCAGGAGGCCCCGGGAACCGAACCCGGGGCCTCCCATATGGTAAACGGGAGCCCTACTGATTGAGCCACAGCCGCTTCCCTAGGTTGGTCTTTATAAAGGATATTTATTTGGGGTAGAAGTCTACAGTTACCAGGCCATAAAGCTTAAGTTTCTTCCCTTACCAAAGTCCATTGCCACATGTTGGAGCAAGACAGTTGCCGACGTTTGCCAGGGTTCAGGCTTCTTGTGTTCCTCTCTTCCCGGGGCTTCGTTTCTCTCTGGGCTTAGCTCCTCTGTTTCCTCCACAAGGTCAGCTGTAGACTATGAGGCTCTCTAGGCTTTGCTTCTCTCCACAAGACCAGCTATAAACTCTCAGGCGAGGGAAGCGGCTGTGGCTCAATCAGTAGGGCTCCCGTTTACCATATGGGAGGCCCCGGGTTCGGTTCCTGGGGCCTCCTCGTGAAGGCAAGCCTGCCCGCACGGCGTGGTTAGCTGACCCAGAGAGCACAAGCAGCAAGGGGGGGATAAATGAATAAATAAATAAAAAATCTTTAAAAACAACAACAACAAAAAAAAACCCTCTCAGGCGAACCGCCTGTTCGCCTTCCCGGGCTCCAGCATCAAAATTCCAACGTCAAAACTGCTCTCTCTGTCTTTTGCCTTGCCTTTTATATTTTTATATTTGATTACCCCACCCACCAAGGGTTGGGGCTCAACACTCTCCTGACGTGGCCCAGTTAATGCCCTAATCATAACTTAATCATGCCCAGATTAGCAGACCAGATTACAAGCATAATCAAATATATGTTTTTGGAATTCATAATTACATCAAACTGCCAAATGGCTACAGCATTTTTTAAAATTTTTTATTTTTTTAAACTTTATTTTGTACGTTTAATAATTGAAAATATAAACAATTAAAAACTAAAGAGTAAAGACAGATGAATAATTACATACATTTCTCAATTAAATGTACTGCATACACATAAAAATCATATAGCCTTTGTCCTTTTTTGTCTGGCTTGCTTCCCTAAAAATAATGTCCTCCAGGTTCATCTATGTTGTCTTATGTTTTACGACTTCATTTCTTCTTACAACTGCATAACATTCCATCGTATGAATAGACCACAGTTTGTTTATCCTTCCGTCTGTTGATGGACACCTGGGCTGTTTCCATTGTTTGGCAATCATGAATAATATCACTATGAACATCGGTGTGCAGAAGTTTGTTCATGTCACTGCTTTCAGTTCTTCTGGGTATATACCCAGTAGTGGTATTGCCAGGACACGTGGCAAGTCAATATTCAACTTCTTTAGAAACTCCCAAACAGTCCTCCACAGTGGCTTATCATTCTGCATTCCCACCAACAGTGAATAAGTGGTCCTATCTCTCCATATCCTCTCCAACACTTGTATTTCTTTATCTTTTTAATAGTGGCCATTCTCCTCCCTGGCAATGAGGGATTAATACCTCGTGCCAACTGGAAACATGACTGGAAAAAAACCTTGAATAAAAGGGGGAAAAGGTAAAAACAAATGTTCATGTGGCTAAGAGACTTCAAAGAGTCGGGAGATCATCCCAGAGGTAACGCTTATGCACACCTCAGTAGGATCTCATAGAACACCAAAGTGGATATCACCCCACACAGAGGGGCTCCTGAGGGCTCTGGAGACACCCAGGTCCTATATAAGGAGGGATAGCCCCAGAGATTGATGCCTTCTCAGTGGGCTCTACTTTGGAATCTGTGCTCCTGAGAGTGACAGAGTTGGACTCAAATAAGCCCTCCCTGCACATGGTCCATCAGTCCCTTCTATTCAAACCTATATGTGAGGCTGGAGTTTGTAGGTGTACTTCCAGAGACTGGAGCCTCTGGCCTGCCTGTGTGCCAGCTGTGCCTGGAATCTCGGTGGAGCTGCAACTCCTACTCTACAGCTCAATGGACTCACCCAAGTCACCTGGTGAGGAGACAACAATGATGGACAACGGCCCTCCCAGAGAATGGAGAGAGCCTGCAGCCGAAGGCAGGATAATCCTATCCACCATATCCATGGGATATAAGTCCACTCTCACTTGGAGGTGGAGTGGACATCACCATTCCAGTCCCCTCAGGATTGGGGGAAGAGCTATGGACTAGAGTGGACTTAATGGTATTCTGTTGTAGACATATTGTGACTCAAGCAATGGAAGAAATTATAACAGTGAGGTGAAGCCAATGGCCACTAGACGCTTTAGGGGCAGGGAGGGGAAGGGCAGTTGTAATACAGGGGCTTTTTCAGGACTTGGGGGTTGTCTTGAGTGACCTTGCGGCGACGGATATAGGCCATTTTACATCAGTGTATACCATGCAGAACTGTGTGGGAGAGAGTGTGGTCTACAACGTGAACTGTGGTCTATACTTAGTGGCAAAGCCCCAGGATGTGTATATCCATTGCAGGTGATGTGCCACACTAATGAAAGATGTTTATGTGAGATGTTATGGGAGGTATGGGAGGTGGAGATCATGGGAATCTTTGTAATTTTTGTGTAACATTTATGTAATATAAGCATCTTTTAAAAAAAAAAATATATATAAAATAACATTTATGTAAGCAAATGCACATATATGCATATATATTTATATACCATTTTACAAATTTTGGTTTGTATTGTGAAAATTTTTATTTTTACCCCCCCCCCCGCCACACACAAAAATAGTGGCCATTCTGATAGATGTGAAATGATATCTCATTGTAGTTTTGATTTGCAGTTCCCTAATCATGAGTGATGTTGAGCATTTCTTCATGTGTTTTTTTGCCATTTGTATTTCTTCTTTGGACAAATGTCTATTCAAGTCTTTTGTCCATTTTTTAATTGGGTCATTTGCCTTTTTATTGTTGAGTTGTAACATCTCATTATATATCCTTGGATATTAAACCCTTATCCAGATATGTGATTTCCAAATATTTTTTCCCATTGAGTTGGCTGTTTTTTACCCTTCTGACAAAGTCCTGTGAGGTGCAAAAGTGTTTAATTTTGAGGAATTCCCATTTGTCTATTTTCTCTTTTGTTGCATGTGCTTTGGGTGTAAGGTCCAAGAAACCACCACCTACTACAAGGTCTTGAGGATGTTTCCCTACATTTTCTTCTAGTAGTTTTATGGTCCTGGCTTTTATATTTAGATCTTTGATCCATTTTGAGTTGATTCTTTTATAGGCAGTGAGATAGGGGTCCACTTTCATTCTTTTGGTTATAGATATCCAGTTCTCCCAACACCATTTGTTGAAGAGACTGTTTTGTCCCATTAACGTGGACTTTGTAGATTTGTCAAAAACTAGTTGACTGTATAGGTGAGAGTTTATTTCTGGGTTCTCAATTCTATTCCACTGTTCGATATGTCTATGTTTATGCCAGTACTATGCTATTTCCCCCCCCCCACTGGAAAAAATATGTCTTTATTTTCATGAAAGTATCACTGAAATTTTGTCCCTCCATCAATTATGAAGATAGGCAATAAACCACAGTATTATTATCACTACTTTTGATAATCAGATCACAAATATTAGAATATCATTTATAGATGAAAATTTTCATTAAAATGTTTTTATGCTCATTCCCACTTCCAAACTACAGTAGTCTACATACATGCATGCCAACATTGTTCTTTAATGCATGTCTCTCTTGGTTGCATTCTGGATCACTTACTGCATAGGTTTCATGAAATTTTACTAAATCTTATAGTACCATGCTGTTTTGACCACTGTAATATGTTTCAAGGTCAGTTCGTGAAATTCCTCCCACGTCGCTTTTCTTTTATAGAATGCTTTTGGCTATTTGGGTGCACTTACCCTTCCAGATGAATTTGGTAATTGCCTTCTCTAATTCTGTAAAGTAAGCTGTTGGGATTTTGATTGATATTGCATTGAATCTATAAATCAGTTTGAGTAAGATTGACATCTTCATGATATTCTTCCAGTCCATGAACACGGAATGTCTTTCCATTTGTTTAGGTCTTTTAAAATTTCTTTTAGCATTGTTTTGTAGTTTTCTGCATATAGGTCCTGTACTTCTTTGGTTAAATTAACTCCTAGGTATTCAGTCTTTTTGTTGCTATTGAAAATGGAATTTTTCTGCTGATTTCCTCCTCAGGTTGTTCAGTACTAGTGTACAAAAACATTACTGATTTTTGCATGTTGGTTTTGTATCTTGCCACTTTGCTGAACTCATTTTTTTATTAGCCCAAGTAGCTTTGTCGTGTATATGTCAGGATTTTCTAAGTACAGGATCATGTCATCTGCAAACAGTGTGAGTTTTACTTCCTCTTTTCCTATTTGGATGCCTTTAATTTTTTTTTTTCTTGTCTAATTGCCCTAGCTAGAACTTCTAGTACAATATTGGATAATAATGGTGACAGTGGGCATCCTTGTCTTGTTCTGTATCTTAGAGGGAAAGCTTTCAGCCTTTCCCCATTGAGTACCATGTTGCCTGTGGGTTTCTCATATATGCCTTTTATCAGATTGAGGAATTTCCTTCTATATTCCTATCTTTTGAATTGTTTTTTAATCAGAAAAGGATGCTGGATTTTTTCAAATGCCTTTTCTGCATCAATCGAGATGATCATGTGTTTTTTTTCCTTCAATTTGTGAATGAAGTGTATTACGTTGATTGATTTTCTTATGTTGAACCAGCCTTGCATACCAGGAATAAGTCCCACTTGGTCGTGATGTATAAGTCTTTTGATATGCTGTTGGATTCGATTTGCATATATTTCGTTGAGAATTTTTGCGTCTTTGTTGATGCAAAAGGGGTGCTGATGCAAAATACCAGAAATCTGTTCAGCCAAAGTGGTGCTGATGCAAAATACCAGAAATCTGTTTGTCTTTATAAAGGGCATTTATTTTGGGGTAGAGGCTTACAGTTACTAGGCCATACAGCATAAGTTACTTCACTCACCAAATTCTGTGAGGTTTCTGGCTGCCTGGGTTCCTCTCTTCCCAGGGCTTGATTCTCTCCAGATTCAGCTACTTGCTCTCTCCACAAGTCCAGCTGTAGACTATCAGGTGAACAGCGCCTCTCTTCCTGGAGCCTTCTATCCTTCCTCACGACCAAGGCCCTCTGTATGCTTACTTCCTGGGGCTCCAGCTCAAGACTCCAACATTAAAAAAACTCCAACTCAAAAACTCCAACTCTGTCCTTTGCCATGTCTTTTATCTTTGATTCCCCACCCACCAAAGGACAGGGCTCAGTGCCCTACTGATGTGGCCCAATCCAAGCCCTAATCATAACTTGATCACGCCCAGATGAACAGACTAGTTTACAAGCATAATCCAATATCTATTTTTGGAATTCACAACTATATCAAACTGCTAAACTGCTACATATGTTCTTTAGAGAGATTGGCCTGTAATTTTCTTTTCTTATAGTATCTTTATCTGGCTTTGGTATTAGGGTGATGTTTGCTTCATAACATGTGTTGGGTAATTTTCCCTCCTCTTCAATTTTTTGATAGAGTTTAAATCGGATTGGTGTTAATTCTTTTCTAAATGCTTGGTAGAACTCACCTGTGAAGCCATCTGGCCCTGGACTTTTCTTTGCTGGGAGATTTTTTTTTTTTTTTTTTTTTTTAAGATTTTATTTATTTATTCATTTATTCCCACCCCCTTGCTGCTTGTGCTCGCCGGGCCAGCCAACCACGCCGCGCGGGCGGGCCTGCCTCCACCAGGAGGCCCCGGGAACCGAACCCGGGCCTCCCATATGGTAAACGGGAGCCCCACTGATTGAGCCACAGCCGCTTCCCAATGCTGGGAGATTTTTGATGATGGATTCAATCTCCTTAAATGTTACTGGTTTGTTAAGTTCTTGTATTTCTTGTAGCGTCAGTGTAGGTTGGTTGTACATTTCTGGGAATTTGTCCATTTCATCTAGATTGTCTAGTTTGTTGGCATATAGTTTCTCACAATATCCTCTTATGATTCTTTTTATTTCTGTGGGGTCATTTGTAACTTCTCCCCTTTCATTTCTTTTTTAAAGATTTATTTATTTATTCATTTACTTTTATCCATCTCCTCTCCCCCTGTTTTTGCTGTTTTGTGTCATTCACTGGGCAATTATCTGTTTTTCCTGCCCTCTCTTCTCATCCTTCTCCTACTGTCTTCACCGGGATTTGATCCTGGGAAACTCCAGTGTGGGAGAGAGGCGTCCTACCGCCTGCACCACCTTGGTTCCTGTTTTTTTTGGTGTGTCTCGTCTTGGCTCTCCTTTGTGTCACTCTCCTGTTATGTCATCATCTTGCTATGTGGCTTGGCAGGGCCTGGCGATGTACCCGCATAGCGGCCTGGCGGCCCACACACCTTTATATATTTTCTTTTTTTATTTTTATTGGGAGGTCCCGGAGATTGAACCCTGGTCCCTCCATATGGGAGATAGATACCCAACCATTTGAGCCACCTCCACCCCCTCCCTTTTCATTTCTGATTGTATGTATTTGCATCTTCTCTCTTTTTTTGTTAGCCTAGCTAGGGGTTTGCCCTCTGGAGCATTTTTAAATTTCCTTGGGATGGATGTTGTGCATCATCATCTCCTTCTTAATTGTCCTGGGTGAGTCCAATGAACTGGAGAGTAGGTGTTGAAAGTCTGCTGAAATTCAGGGCTCAACTGGCACATGGAAGGACCAAAGATTTAAGTCTCTGGGACATTTATTTATCAAGTACAGTGCTAATTATAAGTTCAAATAAAAGGGGCAGAAGAACCATGTGTAGAGAACCCATAAATGTGTCTAACTCTGTTATAGCTTTCAGTTCTTCTTAATACATTCCTAGTAGTGGGATTACCAGATCACATGATAGTTCTATATTTACCTTAACTTTCCGAGGAACTGCCAGACTGTTTTCCGCAGAGGCTGCACCATTTTACATTCCCATCACAGTGTAGGAGTGTTCCTATTTCTCCATATCCTCTCCAGCACTTGTAGTTTTCTGTTTTTTTTTTTTTTTTTTTTTTTTTTTTTTTAAATAATTGCCATTCTGTAAGGTATGAAATGATACCACAGGTGTGCCTAACAGTCTAGTCCGTGCAGACCAAAAGTGCCTGCAGTTGCCTGGAGAGGCTGAGGAGGCACTATCTCTCATCCTGCCATCAGGTGTAGGGATGAAGCTACAAGCACTGTCCCTCCTCCTGTACTATTGGAGGCAGGGATGGAGCCACAGGCATGCCCAACAGTCTGATTTGTGCAGGCTGAAAGCGTCTGCGGTTGCCTCAAGAGGCTGTGGAAGCACTATCCCTTCTCCTGCTCTGTCAGGGCCATGGCAGAGCCACAGATATGCCTAACAATCTTGTCTGCGTGTTGAAAGCAACTGCCATTGTCTGGAGAGGCTGGGGAAGCACCATTCTCCTCCTGTCCTTTTGGAGTCAGGGATGTAGCCACATGGGTGCCTAACAGTCTAGTCCGTGTGGGCCAAAAATTACTACAGTTGCCTGGGGAGGCTGGTGCAGTTCCCCCCAGCTTCCTCCCTGCTGGAGGTGGGTCTGGAGCCCAGGCTATGGCAGCAATCTGACCTGGGTGGGGAGAAGCTGGTCCTTACCATCACTGTGATTTTCAATCAGCCCTCCTTCCCTTCATGAGTTAAAATGGAGGCTACTGGCCTTTTTCTGACTTGGACGGATTCAAACTCTAGCTATTCTTAGGATTATACTTTAGCCAGCTGAATTTACTAACCAGTAGCTGAAGTTGGTGCCTGACTGCCTCTTCCTCCCCCGTTTATGGGAAATGGAGTTTCCAACTTTAGCCACAGACTAGCTACTGAGGTGTCTTGCCCTGCCAGTGGGGAATGGGCACTGGCCTCTGTAGTGTGGAGTACTCTACTCATGAATCTTCACTGAAGTTGGGCAGTTTCCTCCTCCAGTTCTTCCAAGGATGTTGAGGGATGCTATTCTGGTCTCTTGGGCTCCCCCAAACAGATGATTTAGATAGCTCTGGCTGATTACTAAATATACTGTAGGACAAGCTGACTCTTGGCGTTCCCTACTCTACCACCATCTTGCCCCTCCTCTTTGACTAAATTTTATTGCTAGAATATTTTAAATTGATTTTGATTTGGGGAGGTGGTGGAGAAGTAGGGGAAGGATTATTTCAAAGGCTGCAATTAATGTTTTTATTGTTTCTAACAGGAATGTAAAGAAGAAATAAAAATGGATACATGTATGGGTGTGAATTCTTTCACCATCTCTATTGAGGGGATGACGTGTAGTTCATGTGTCCAAACTATTGAACAGCAGATTGGAAAAGTGAATGGTGTACATCACATTAAAGTAAGTATCTCTTTGGAAATGAGTTTTTCATGTTATTGTTTAAATTTCTTCTAGGAAATTACTTTTAACATTGGGATTGAAGCAGCCACAATGACACATTTGGTAATAAACTATTGTAATTTTAATCCTGAAGCTAAATAATATTTCTCTGTCCCATTAATTTATCTTTTAAAGAAAAAAAATATATAGTTTCCAATTTAAAAACACCTGAAGATAGGATCTTTTAATTATTCTAGTTATAGATTCATGTTTTATAAATATATGTTTATAAATTTTTTTTCTTATCTCATACTCAACTAAAATATATGTTCTCAGAGAACATTTTAGTGGGCTTTCTTTCTCTTTTAGAGCATGGTGACTATTATTATTGCAGTTAAAATTTTATGTAAAATAGTGTAGAAAATTATTGGTACACATTGTGTACATGTGCCTGAGGAAGACTACATTATTATTAACATTCCTTGAGCATCAATAACATTCTTTATATACTGTGGATGAAGATTTAGTTCATGCTATAAAATAGCCTCCTGAAGACTGCATGAAGACATTATAGGCAGGGTAATCAACCCCAGGATCTTGGCACCCCGTGAGTGGGCCTTAGTTAAGGTATATATGATAACCTATCTCCACAGTGTATCAGAGTTAGACTCATTTATAATTGTCCTACACATGGTTCTTCTGTCCCTTTTATTTAAACCTATAATTAGCACTATACCTGTTACATATATGCCCCAGAGACTTAAATCTTCTGACTGTTGATATGCCGGTTGAGTCCTGAATCTGAGCAGAGTTGCAGCCAACTCCTACTCTCCAGTCCATCAGATTCACCCAGGACAACCAACAAAAGAATGATGATGGACAACGCCCATCCCAAAAAACAGAGTATCTACAACTGCAAGCAAGACATTTGCATCCATCTGCCCCATGGGATGTAAACCCCCTTTCAACAGGAAGCAGAGTGGGCATCACCATCCCCAAATCCTCAGGATTGAGGAATGAACAAACATAAGGAAGTAATGCAACTATGGACCAAAGTAGACTTATTATTATTCTAGTAATGGAAGAATTTGTATTGATATAAAGACAGTGGTTACCAGAGGTTCTGAGAGGATGGAGAGGGAAGAATAGGTGTAACATGGGGCATTTTGGGGACATTGGAATTGTTCTGCATGATATTGCAATGACAGATACAAACCATTATACATTTTATCAAAACCTATAAAATTGTGCTGTGCAAATGGTAGACCATGATGTAAACTATAGACCATGGTTAGTAGCGATGTTTCAATATTTGTTTATCAGTTGTAGCAATTGTACCATACTAAAAAAAAAAAGATTGCATGAAGTGTCTATAGTTATCTTAGGTATCTTCATGTGTATATGGCATGGTTTGGAAAGTGTTGGCCTGCTGGCCAAATCTAGTTCACCACTTATTTTCATATGCTTGCAAGCAAAGAATAGGTTTTACATTTTTATGTAAAAATGTATGGTTGAAAAGCATCAAAAGAAGAATAATATTTTCTAACACATGAAAATTATATGAAATTTAGATTTTTTCCATAAAAAGAAAGCTTTATTGGAAAATATCCTCACTCACTAGTTTATATATTGTTTATGACTGCTTTGCACCAAGACAGCACTGTTAAGTAGTTGTGACAGATACCATATGTGGTGTTCTCATCATCACTTCATGCTGTTGCTTGGCACACTAAAAATCTAAGTAATGCAGTTACAACTTGACAGTGCTTTGAGTATGTTATGCAGTTTTTATTATGGCTGCATACCTGTCATGTCAAAAAAAATGGACTTTAAATTTTTTTTGTGCTAAAATATATACAACTCAGAATTTCCCATTTAAACTACTGTCATGTGTACAGTTCAGTGATATTAATTACGTTCACAACCTTGTCCTACCACTACCACAATTTATTACCAAAACTTTTTCATCACACCAAACAGATACTCTGTACCTCTCAAGCAATAATTCCGCATTCCCAACCACCCAACCTCTAGTAACCTATAATTTACTTCCTGTGTGTATTTTTGTATTCTAGGTATTTTATATAAATGAAATCATACAATATTTGCCCTTTTGTGCCTGGCTTCTTTCACTCAATATCAGTCTTCAAGGTTTATACTGTTTTCACATTCTTTTTAATGGCTGAATAATACTCCATTTCATGTATATACCACATTTTGTTTATTTTTCAGTTGATGGACACTTAGGCTCCTTCCTTCTTTTGGCAATTGTGAATAATGCCACTATGAACATTGATGTGCAAATATCTGTTCAAGACCCTGTTTTTTATCTTTTGGGTATACACCTAGCAATGGAATTGTCAGGTCATATGGTAATTCTAAGTTTAATTTTCTGAGGAACTACTAAAGTTTTCCACAGTGGCTGCACCATTTTACATGCCCACCAGCAATGCACAAAGGTTCCTATTTCTCCACATCTTCACCAACACTTGTTCCATTCCATTATTTTAATAGTAGTCATTCTATTGGGTATAAAGTGGTATCTTATTTTGGTTTTGATTTGTGTTTCCCTAATGGCTAATGATGTTGAGCATTTTTTCATGTACTTATTGACCATTTCCTAACATCTTGGGAAAATATCTATTCAAGCCTTTCACCTATTTTTCAGTTGGGTTGTGCATCTTTATTGTTGAGTGTAGAAGTTCTGGATAAATTCTGGATATTAAACCCATGTTAAATATATAATTACCAAATATTTTCTCTTATTCTGTGGGTTTTCCTTTCCCTTTCTTCACACTGTGCTTTGATGCATGAAAATTTTTAGTTGTGATGAAATCCAATTAAGTATTTTTTCTTTTTTTGCTCCTGCTTTTGGTGTCATCTCTAAAATTCCATACCTAATACAGGTTCCTGAAGATTTTCTCCTATGTTTACTTCTAAAAGTTTTATGGTTTTAGCAGTTATATTTAGGTCATTGATCCACTTTGAGTCATTTTTATATATGGCAAGAGGTTTGGGTCCACTTCGTTCTTTTGCATGTGGATTCCAAGTTTTCCCAGTACCATTTGTTGAAGAGTCTGTTTTTCCCATTTGCGTGGACTTGGTACCCTTGTCAAAATTCAATGGACTATCAATGTGTGGGATGATTTCTGAGCCTTCAATTCTATTCCATTAGTCTATTTTTCTTTCCTAGAGCCAATACCACACTCTTAATTATTGTAACTTTGTAATAAGTTTTAAAATAGGGAAGTATGAGTCCTCCAACTCTATTCTGCTTTTTCATGATGGTTTTGGTTATTTGGGATCCTTTGCCCTTCCCTATGAATTGGACAATTTGCTTTTCCATTTTTGTGAAAGTTCCATTTATGGAAATTTGGGGTTGCGTTGAATCTGTAAATCATATTTATGTAGAATTGACATCTTGACAGTATTAAGTCTTCTAATCTATGAACATGGGATGTCTTCCTATTTATATAGGTCTTTTTGAATTCGTTTCTGCAATGTTTTATAGCTTTCAGTGTATATCTTTTACATACTTGGTTAAATTTATTCCTAGTATTTTATTCTGTTAGATGATATTATAAATGCAGTTGTTTCTTAAATTTCATTTTTGAATTGTTTATTATTGGTGAATAAAAACACCACTGGGAAGCGGCTGTGGCTCAATCAGTAGGGCTCCCGTTTACCATATGGGAGGCCCCGGGTTCGGTTCCCGGGGCCTCTTGGTGAAGGCAAGCCCGCCCGCACGGCGTGGTTAGCTGACCCAGCGAGCACAAGCAGCAAGGGGATAAATGAATAAATAAATAAAATCTTTAAAAAACAAAAACAAAAACAAAAAAAACCACTGATTTTTTTAAAATAAAATTTTATTGAAGTATATCATTCATACATGAACATATGCAAACAGTAAGTGTGTAGTAAAAGTTGTGAACTTACAAAACAAACATGCATATCATCATACAGGGCTCCCATATAACACTCCATCACCAACACCTTGCACTGTTGTGGAACATTTATTACAAACCATGAAATAGCATTTTCAAAATATTACTACAAACTAAAGCTCATATCTTATATTTGGTGTATTTTTCTCCTAGCCCACCTGATTATTATACTCTGTATTAGTATTATACATTGATTATAGTTCATGATGAAACTTTCCACATTTGTCCTGATAACCACAGTCCAACTTCTACCACTGGATTCCCTGTGTTATACAGCCCTAAGTTTTGTACTGATAGTACACTTACACTGATAGTAAGTGTACTATCAGTGGCTCTCATTTTCATCAGAGTTGTGATGTCATCACCTCAGTCAATTTTAGAACATTTTCATTACTCCAAAAGGAAAAATCCTCTTCCTCCTTACACCCCCTATAATTGTCTCTTAGAATTGATATATTATCTTCTTTGCCATGGCTGCAAAAATATTACAATATTACTGTTAACTGTCATTCTTAAGTTATATTAGTTGTGATTTTCCTATGTATCACCATATACTTAACACTTTGTAAAAGAAAAACATTGATATATTTATATAATTAACCACAATTTTTATCCATCACTATAATCACTATGTTATACATACCCTAGATTACTCTCTAGTTTCCGTTCAATTGACATTTATGTCCACAGACTACCCCTTTCAGACCCAATCTCATTTATGTATCAGCAGTGTTAGTCATATTCACTATAATGTGGTACCATCAGCTCTATTCATTTCCACACTTTTACAGTAAACCTTATTAAAAATTCTACATACATTGAGCATCAGCTCCCATTCTCAGCCCTCATTCTATTTCCTAGTAACCTACTCTAGAGTTTACCTCCATGAGTTTACTTATCGTATTTAGTTCATACTGGTGACACCATATAATATTTGTCCTTTTCTGTCTGGCTTATTTCACTAAACATAATATCCTCAAGGTTCATCCATGTTGTCATATGCATCCCTATTTCATTTCTTCTTACAGTTGAATAGTATTACATTGTATATATATACCACATTTTGTTTATCCATTCATTGGACACTTGGGGCTGGTTCCATATTTTAGCAATTGTGAATAATGCTGCTAAGAACATTGGTGTGAAAATGTCAGTTCGCATCTTTGCTTTCAGTTCTTCTGAGTATATTCCTAGTAATGGTATTGCTGGATCATACGGCAGTTCTATATTCAGCTTCTTGAGGTATGCCAAACTGTCTTCCACAGAGGCTGCACTATTCTACATTCCCACCAAACAGTGAATGAGTGTCCTTATTTCTCCACATCCTCTCCAGCACTTACAGTTTTCTGCTTTTTAATAAAGGTCATTCTATCAGGTGTGAAATGATATCTCATTGTAGTTTTGATTTGTATTTCCCTAATAGCTAGCATCTTTTAGATGTTGAGCATCTTTTCATGTGGTTTTTGGCCATTTGTATTTCTTCTTTGGGAAAATTTCTGTTCAAGTCTTTTGCCCATTTTTAAATTGGGTTGATTGTCTTTTTATCATTGAGTTGTATGTCCTCTTTATATAACATGGAGATCAGACCCTTATGGGATATGTGGTTTCCAAAAATTTTCTCCCAATGAGTATGTTGCCTTTTCACTTTTTTAAAAAAACAATTTAAGTTTATTGAGAAAAGCAGAGTACAAAGTTGTGTGTGTGTGTGTGTATATTTGTGTATATAGATATACAGATACACACATATATAGTCCATGCAAATATACAATATATATGCATCACAAAAGATTAGATGTAAACATACCAAAATGTTAACAGTGCCTCTCTAATAAATTATGCTGATTTTTCCCCCTGTGATTAATGGGTATTATTATATTTTTGTTTGAGAAGTTGTGAGTTTACAAAACAATCATGCATACCATACAGGAGTCCCATACCACCAATATCTTACATTGTTGTGACACAGTTGTTAAAATTGATGAAAGAACATCGTCATTCTATTACTTCTATCTATAGTCCATAGCTTATATTTGGTGTATTTTTTCCCACAAACCATCCTATTACTAACACCGTGTATTACTATTATATTTGTTTTTAGTTCCTGAGAGAACATTCTCATATTGGTACTGTTACCCACAGTCCATCATTCACCTTGGGGTTCACTGTGTTATATGGTGTACCCTTGGTGGCTATCAGTTTTATCACAGAGTTGTCCTGTCATCAGCTCAGCCCATTTCAGAAGGTTTTCATTACTCCAAAAGGAAAAATCCCATACCCCCTTATATATTTATTGACCCTTAGCATTGATAAAGTACCTTCTTTGCCATTGCTGTAAAATATTACTGTAATACTTATAACTATAGTCTATACTTTACATTAGTTATATTTTTACATGTATCTTCATATTCTTAACACTTTGTAATAGAGGAACATTTTTTATCCTCAGAGTAAATATACTTGAGAAATCTAATTGAGAAGACAAATATGCAAGCAACTGTATATAATGGAAAAAATGATTCAGTTTTTTAAAAATTATCTAAAATGGTGTGAAATGATATCAACTTTGTGAAGATTCCCCTTTAAAATAACTTTTTTTATGAAAAATTTCAAACATGCAAAAATAGAAAGAGCAATATCATAACACCCATGTACCCATCACCCAGGTTAAACAATTATTACATCATGAACAAGTTTTTTTTTTTATCTATATGTGTAGTTATATTCTTCTTCCACACTTTCTTGTAAGACAAATCCCAGGAATAATTTTTAAAAGAATTAATACTTTTATTTCTGTTTATTCTCAATAATATTACTATATCCACAGAAAGGAATACTATTTGGCAATAAAAAGAGACAAAGTACTGAAACATGCTACAACATGGCTGATCCTTGAAAACATGCTAAGTGAAAGGAGCCTGTTACAAAAGGTCACAGATTGTGTGATCTCATTTATATGAAATGCCCAAAATAGGCAAATTTATAGACAGAAGGTAGATTAATGGCTGCTTAGGGTTAGCAGGTAAGAGGGAGTAATGGGGATTGACTGATAATTTACAGGGTTTCTTTCAGAAGGTATGAGAATGTTCTAAAATTAGACTGTGGTAATGGTTGCACAGCCCTGTAACTATACTAAAAGACATTGGATTATATACTTTAAATGTGTAAATTGTATGGCATATGAATTATATATCAATAGAGCACTTTTGAAAAGTACTGCCACTTTTTATTACAGCTATCATTTAATAAACATAGTTTAATAGTATCATTTATTAAAATTGCTATGTGCAAGAAACCTTAGAGACCCTGTATCATTTGATACTTTTCAACTCTGCAAAGTCAATTTCTTTTTTAATTTTTTGAGGTACTAGGGCCTGGGATTGAACCCTGGACCTTGTATGCGGGAAGCCGGCACTCAACCACTGAGCCACATCAGCTTCCCTGTAAGATCAATTTTTAATCTTACAGATAAGAAAACAAGTTCAGTAAAATTAAAAATATTTACACAAAGTCACAGTTATGTGTATGTATCAGATATATCCCTTTAAAGACAGGTCTTTCTAAAGCCCATCTTTTTTAAACTATGCCATGTTTGCCTTTAAATAGTTTACTTGAAATCATTATAATTAGTATAACTGAAAACATCTTGGATTGTAGGTTTTTTTTTTCTGTCAGTGGTAGGAATCAATTTCTTTGAAATATCACTGGTAGAAAGTAAGGTTTAAAATGTTGAATACCATTATGTTATTTAATTTGAAATCTATATAAGGAAAACAAATGCCTCTGGAAAACAATTAAAAGTAATTAAGTTCATATCACTTGCCCTTTCACTTTCAGTTTATATCAGACGTAGATTGTAAATGTCTTCAAGATACAGACACATCTGATTTGTCATTTTTTAAATCAATGGCACCTGCAATTGCTCATTCTTTATATTGCATGAAATGCCAACAAAATATAAATATAAATATACAAAATATAAATATACAAAAATATAAATATATATATATATAAATTTAACAGTACTATCAGCATTTCTTTTTTTTTTTTTAAAGATTTTTATTTATTTATTCATTTATCCCCCCTTTGCTGCTTGTGCTCGCTGGGTCAGCTAACCACGCCGTGCGGGCAGGCTTGCCTTCACCCGGAGGCCCCGGGAACCGAACCCGGGGCCTCCCGTATGGTAAACGGGAGCCCTACTGATTGAGCCACAGCCGCTTCCCAGCATTTCTTTATATTTCTTAGGCAAAAATATTCTTTCAAAGATTTTATAGTTTATATTTGCATTTAGTTTTTTTGTCTGCACTTTTAGAGTATTTTATAAACACTATGATATTAGCCATTCTAGAAAGGTAGGTAGATGAAGAATGTAATTATTCTTATAAAAGGAAGAAATACAGATATAATATAAAAAGATTGCATTTTATAACTTCTTTACCTACAATGCAACTAATCATCTATTTTGTTGCTGTATTGGTTATCTATTTACTGATAATGCAGATTGTCACAAACTGAGTGGCTTAAAACAACACAAGGCTATGTTCCTTTCCGAAGGTTTTAGGGAGAATCCATTTCCTTACCTTTTCCTGCTTCTAGATACTGCCTGCATTCCTTGGCTCAGGGCCCCTTCCTCCATCTTCAGACCCAGCTATGCAAGTTAACTCTTTTCTATTTTGCCTGCCTTTTCCACTTTTGAGGACCCTTATGTTTACCTTGGGCCCTTACCTTACTCAGGTAATCCAAGATAATCTCTCCATCTCAAGGTCCTTAACTTAATCACATCTACAAAGTCCCTTTTGCCATGTAATAGAACATATTCATAGGCCCTGGGTATTAGGATGTTTATGTCTTTGGGGGGACATCATTCTTCCTACCACAATTGTCCTTTTCTTGAAAGAAATCAGAATATACCCATAATAATACACAACCAAAGCAAACTATGGGCAGTAGGGTATAGGAATATATTAGTAACTTTCCCTCAATGGTAAAAAAAAAAAGTATGTTAAGTGAAAGAAACTAGACAAAAAGTACTACATATTGTTCGACTGCATCTATACAAAATATAAACACAAATAAATTATAGAGATGGGAGTAGGTTAGCAGTTATATTTGGCAGGAGAAGGATACAGACTGAGAGGTGACTACTAAGGGGTAGGTGTTTTTGGTTGGTTTGTCTGTTTTTTTTTGTTTCATTTTTTTTTTGAGTAATGAAAATACTCTAATATTGATGGAAGTGATAGATGCATAACTATGTGATTATATCAGATGTCATTGATTGTACACTTTAGATGGTGTTTTAGTCAGGATTCTCTAGGGAAACAGAATCAACAGGAGATATCTGTAAATGGTTTGAGATTTTATAAGAGTCTCTCACATTACTGTGGGGATGCATAAGTCTCACATGACTTTGCAGACTGCAAACCAGGGGCTCTGATGGAAGTCCAGTGAGGATCCTTGATGAGTTTCTGGGAGACGTTGGCTTTCCAAAGACGAGCTGGGAAATTCTGTCCGAATGCTGAAATCACTTTCCCCTTTTAAGGCGTTCAACTGATTGGATAAAGCATCACTCATTGCTGACGGCAATCTCCCTGGTTGATGCAGATGTAATCAGCCATCTATGCAGTAAGCTCATGGATGACTAAAGCCCATAATTGTCCTTGTATTACAGTTAGCTCAGTGCTTGCTTAGCCAAAGAGTTGAGCACAATTACCTGGCCGAATTGACACATTATCCTAACCATCACAGATAGATTGTATGGTTTATGAATATGTTTCAATAAAATTGATAAAAATATATACCCATAATAAATCAAGCAAAACAAACAAACAAAAAAGACAGTAATGGTTTAAGTTGAATATAGAATTTGAGATGAAAAATTCCTCCTTCAGATTTTTATTGGCATTCTGTTCTGAAGATGAATCATAATTAGATACCTGGAAATAACAGGAGGAATAGGTTGCCATTCAAAGCCATGAGAGGAAATAGAATCAATCAGATGAATCTACTATTTAAATCTGAACAGAAACCACAAAAGCTTTCTGTTTTTCTACACATTGTTCTGTCTTGACAATCAGGAACTACTGTTCCCACAGTGGTTACAGCTGTATTATAGAATGGAATGCTACATTAACTCAAACTAGATTAAAGGTAGCTGAGAGGACTATACTTGAGCATACTGACTAAGATTTTATGAACCTCTAAAATAAAATGTCCAAAGGATTATTATATATATATGTAGTTAAGAAATAGAATCTATCCTTTTGGAAGACCCAAATTAAACATGGTATGATATCACTACATTATAAGATATTTTTTAAAGGAAAAATTTTTGAAGTATATCATTCATACATGAACATACATAAACAATAAGCGTATAGTGAAAGTTGTGAACTTACAAAACAAACATGCATATCATCATACAGGGCTCCCAAACTTAAGACATTTTTTAATTCCCCAGAATATTCTGTCCTCTTAACTTTCTTAATTTAGCAGCATATCTTTTTTTATAGAAGAGTGGTATTGGATGCACTCAACTTAGAGCCACCATCTACCAAGTCTTTGATTCGACTTTTTTTTTTTTTTTTAGGAGGCACTGGGAACTGAACTCAGGACCTCCCATGTGGGAGGTGGGTGCTCAACTGCTTGAGCCACATCCACTCCCCAGATTTGACTTTTTAAAGTATTTATGCTTGAATTCAGAACATAAGGATTTTCAATTATTTGTGAAATGTTTTCTTTGAGGCAGTCTACTTTATCATTAAACTTTTTCCCTGCTAAGAACAACATATTTGGATAGCTTAAGACAAACTTCTGTACCTCTTCTTCAGTACTACCGAGAGAAAGCAGCTTCTCTTTTATATTTGTGTAGTTTCTTTTGGCATAGTCATTGGAAAGATCTAGGATGTCAGCTCCTGGATCACATATCAGAGTAAGCAGCTCCCCACTGTTAAAGTTGAAAGTTGACTGTAAAAACTCAAAGTTGGCTTTCATCCATTTGGTGCTCTGAATTAAGATGAAAGGATTTTTAAAAATTATCTTCTTGACAAACTCTGCAGGATCATTATGACCCAAGGACAAACAGACTTTTTGCAAAAGTTCGATCATCTGTTTATTCAGATCAAGAGTATTAAGAGAGAGGGGAGTGAAATCATCACACAGATGTTATTGTTTGAATTCTCAAGAAAGATTGTCTGGGAACTTACAAACAGGTAGCGCTCTCATGCACCAAGCTGAAAACATTAAACACTGCTGTAAGCTGTAAGCTGAATAAAAGAAAGGGTCACAGTAACCTCAGTGCTGTTCCGCCTGAGCGAGCTGCAGCCCTCTGCTTAAATAACCAAAAAAAAAAAAAAAAAAAAAAAAAAGAGTATTAAGAGAAGATATGTGGGACATTGGTTAATAGTTGACAAAGGCATTTTCAGGTTAATCCAACTGAGTAGAGGAACTTTATATTATTCTCTAAGTTTAGGTTGTTATTGACTGAAAAAAGGATTCTGTAGAACGTTCCAAAATAATTACAATGTCAAGGTCTGATGGTACAATATTTCTCTACAGATCCCATCATTCTGAAAGACTTTCAGGCATGTGTGTTATAGCTCATGGATATCTTGATATGATGCTAGCAATCATTTCCTTGCTAGCACCTTTGGACAGAAGGAATATCTTCAGGTCCTGTTCATTAGTAACCATTCTATTAAAAACACCAGGCTGTCATTTCTTCACCATGTCAATATCTACTCCCATTATAAGTAAGTTGTTCAGCAGCTCATCATTCTTTAAAGGCTATCTGCATTATCACTCTTTACACTAAAAATCTTAAATGAAACTAATTTGAAGAGAATTTCTGCTGAAAATTGGGTCATCCAACATCTTGAACCAGAGAGAAAGTTAATTCTCATATATAAGAGGTTTCTTGGTGCCATTATGGTCAGGTTGCCCAATCCTTTTATTTTTATTTTTTTAAAGATTTATTTATTTATTTATTTCTCCCCACCCCTCCTTGTTGTTTTGCGCTCACTTTCTGCTCTCTGTTTTCATTCACTGGTGGTCTTCTGCGTCCACTTGTCTTCTTTTTTTTTTTTTTAATTTTAATATTTTATTTATTTATTTATCCCCCCTTGCTGCTTGTGCTCGCTGTGTCCATTTGCTGTGCGTATTTCTGTGTCTACTTGTCTCCCTTTGTTGGGTCGTCATGCTGCGTCAGCTCACCACCGCATGGGCTGGCTTGCCTTCACCAGGAGGCCCTGGGAATCGAACCCGGGGCCTCCCATATGGTAAATGGGAGCCCTATCGATTAAGCCACATCCACTTCCCTACTTGTCTTCTTTCCAGGCAGCACTGGGAACTGATTCTGGGACCTTCTGGAGTGGGAGAGAGGCACTCAATCTCGTGCGCCACCTCAGCTCCCTGGTCTGCTGCATCTCTCATTGTCTCCCCTCTGTGTCCCTTTTTGTCATATAATCTTGCGCCAGCTCGCTGCGCAGGCCAGCTCGCCCTCACCAAGAGGCCCCAGGAACCAAACCCTGGACCTCCTATATGGTAGGTGGGAGCCCAATCGCTTGAGCCACATCCACTTACCATAGTCCTTTTAGAATGCTCATTTGTCTAAGAAAATGGGACTTTGCATCCTTCCAGAAAGGCTTGAGAAGAGCTGTCCCTGTGGGCAGCAGATGGTGCTCACTTTCTTGTCCAGGAGCTGGGATGGAAAATCCAGGAATAAATTTAACCTGTTAAAATGTTCAAATGATTTTATATCATATATATTATAATTTATAATAAAACCAAGTCTCTAAGAGCTTTACATTTTTAAAAAAGATAAAAAAAATGGAGAGATGGGGCATACTTATAAGGCATATGAATGTGTTCAAGTATTCATGAGTCATTGTCACAGGGGGTGGAAATTCAGACAATAACTGAAAGAATATCGAATTTCCATCCTGGGGAGCTCTGCTACATTCTCTAATGGGATGGGAAGAATCGCCTGAGTACAGGGGCAGTGACTAGTGAAGGAGGATGGAACATTGACGGGCCCTTGATATAGATGACTGTACTTATGAACCTTTTCTTTTGAAATTGAAACTTAGCCTAGTATTATATGTTGCCTAAGAGTTACCTCTTGAGAACCTCTTTGTTGCTCAAATGTGGCCTCTCTCTAAGCCAAACGCAGCATATAAATGCATTACCTTCCCCCTGATGTGGGAAATAATTCTCGGGGATGAGGCTCCCTGGCACCGAGGGATTACTGCAAGGGCCATCTAGCAACGCAACTGGAAAAAGACCTTGACCAAAAGGGGGAAAAGGTAAAGACAAATGAGTTTATATGGCTAAGAGATTTCAATGTGAGTTAGGAGTTCATTCCAGAGGTTACGCTTATGCATGTCTCAGCAGGATCTCATTGACTGCCACAGTAAATATTGCCTCAAATAGTGGGGCTCCCGAGGGCTCTAGAGACATCTAGACACTATAGGCTGAGCTGTCAGCTCAAGAGTTTGGCACCCTGCTATTGGGCCCTACTTTGGAATTTATGCTCCCCAGGGTGACAAAGTTGGACTCAGTTGTGGTTTCCCTTCTATTTGAACCTATAGTTAGTACTAGAGTTGATAGGTTTATGTATAAGAGACTTAAATCTTTGGGCTTTACATGTGCCAGTTGGGCCCTGAACCCCAACAGAGTTACAACACCTACTCTGCAGTTCATTGGATTCATCCAGGACAATTAACAATGAGATGATGATGGACGATGACCATCCCAAGGAACAGAGAGAGTCTACAACTGCAAGCAAGATAGTCCATCCATCTGCCCCATGAGATGTAAGCCCCCTCTCAATTAGAGGAGGCAGAGAGGGCATCACCATCTCAGAATCCTCAGTATTGGGGAATGAACGATGGACTAGAGTAGACTTGTTTTTTTTAATTTATTTTTTATTTTTTTAATTATTTATTTATCCCCTCCTTGCAGCTTGTCTCTCTTTGTTGCACCAGCTCACCGCGCGGTGTGGGAGCTCCTTCACCAGGAGGCCCTGGGAATTGAACCCGGGGCCTCCCATATGGTAAACAGGAGCCCAACCAGTTGAGCCACAGCTGCTTTCGACTTGCTGTTATTCTACTACAGACTTACTGTTACTCTAGCAATAGAAGAACTTTTATCATTGATGTGGAGGCAGTGGCCACCGGAGGTTCTGAGGGGAGGGAGAGGGAAAAATAGGTGTAATATGGGGTCATTTTTGGGTCTTGAATGACATTGCAATGACAGATACAGGCCATTATGTATCTTGTCATAACTTACAAAATTGTGCAGGAGAGAGTTTAAACCATAATGTGAACTATAATCCACACTTAGTGGCAATGCTCCAATATGTGTTCATCAATTGTAACAAATGTACCACACTGATGAAGGATGTTGTTAATGTGGGAAAGTGTGGGAGGGGTAGGGAGTGGGCATATGGGAATCCCCTATATTTTTTATGTGACATTTATATAATGTAAATATCTTTTAAAATATTTTTAAAAAGTATATTTAACAAAAGAAACAAATTTGGGTGGGTTGGGGGAAAATACACCATTTATAAGATTTGGGCTATAATTAGTAGTAATAGTTTGATGATGCTATTACTTAGTTTGCAACAAATGTTTTGCAAAAGCAAAGTGTTGGTGGTAGGGTGATGTATGGTAGTCCTATATGATGATATGCATGTTTGTTTTGTAAGTTCCCAACTTTTACTATTATTTATGTATGTTCATGTATGAATGATATACTTCAATAAAATTTAAAAAATGGAGAGAGATAATTTTTATGAGAGAATTAGAATGGTCCTAATGGAAAAGGTAAGTAAACATTGCAGGTTGGCCTCACAAGATGAGATGACAAAGTCTCAATTAGAATGGAAGTCATACAAACCTACCAAGCCCACGCTAATGGGAAAAAAACAGTCTCTTCAACAAATGGTGTTGGGAGAACTGGATATCTATAACCAAAAGAATGAAAGAGGACCCCTATCTCACTCCCTATACAAGAATCAACTCAGAATGGATCAAAGATCTAAATATAAAAGCCAGGACCATAAAACTACAGAAGAAACTGTAGGGAAACATCTTCAAGACCTTGTAGTAGGTGGTGGTTTCTTGGACCTTACACCCAAAGTACGTGCAACAAAAGAAAAAGTAGATAAATGGGACTTCCTCAAAATTAAACACTTTTGCACCTCACAGGACTTTGTCAGAAGGGGGAAAAGGCAGCCAACTCAATGGGAAAAAATATTTGGAAATCACATATCTGATAAGGGTTTAATAGCTAGGATATATAAAGAGATGTTACAACTCAACAATAAAAAGACAAATGACCCAATTAGAAAATGGGCCAAAGACTTGAATAGACATTTCTCCGAAGAAGAAATACAAATGGTAAAAAAACACACGAAGAAATGCTCAACATCACTCATGGTTAGGGAAATGCAAATCAAAACTACAATGAGATATCATTTCATACCTATCAGAATGGCCACGATTAAAAAGACAGAACTACAAGTGTTGGAGAGGATGTGGAGAGATAGGAACACTTCTTCACTGTTGGTGGGAATGCAGGATGGTACAACCACTATGGAGGACTGTTTGGCAGTTCCTAAAGAAGTTGAATATAGACTTGCCGTGTGACCCTGCAATACCACTACTGGGTATATACCCAGAAGAACTGAGAGCAGTGACACGAACAGACATCTGCACACCGATGTTCATAGCCACATTATTCACCATTGCCAAAAGTTGGAAACAACCCAGGTGTCCATCAACAGATGAATGGATAAACAAACTGTGGTCTATTCACACGATGGAATATTATGCAGCTGTAAGAAGAAATGAAGTCATAAAGCATATGGCAACATGGATGAACCTGGAGGACATTATGTTGAGTGAAGCAAGCCAGACACAAAAGGACAAATACTGTATGAATGTGTTACTATGAACCAAATATATCGTGTAATATATTGTTTGATTAAAAAAAAAATTACATGTATCTATTACATTTAATTGAGAAATGTATATATTTATTCATCTGTGTTTACTTTTTAGTTTTTAATTGTTTATATTTTCAATTATTAAATGTACAAAATAAAGTTTAAAAAATGTTAAAAAAAAATCCAAAAAAAAAAAAAGAATGAAAGTCATAGAAGATACTTCGTAGAAACATAGGGAAATCACTGAGAAATTAATGCATATGATATGTTTAGGAACTTAGAACTAATAGTCTAAATAGAGATAGAGATGAAAAGGAAAACAGAAGGAAGGAAGGAGAGACAGACATACACATATTTATGAAGAGAGGGACAGAGACAGAGACAAAGAATGCGGAATGCATCTCTTTTTTTCATTTAAAAATTTATTGAAGTATTTCATTCATATATTAACATACATAAGCAATAAGTGTATCGTAAAAGTTGTGAACTTATAAAAAAACATGCATTAACATCAGTCATACAGGGCTGTCATATATCACCCCACCATCAATACCTTGCATTGTTGTGAAACATTTGTAGCAAATTATGAAAGACCATTGTCAAAGTATTACTGTGAACTATAGTTTGTATCTTACATTTGGTGTATTTAACCCTCTACCCCACCCTGTTATTTTTTTTTGTTCATATGCCATACAATTTATCTAACATGTATAATTAGTGGCATATAGTATAATCACAGAGTTGTACATTCATCACTTCAATCAATATTAGAGAATTTTCTTTCTTTTCTTTTTTTTCAGAGCATTTTCATAACGTCAAAAAATGAAAAAACAAAAAGCCCCACTATCATACCCATATGTTAGCACTACTAATTACAAATCCTGTGATGTGCTTTCACCATCTCTATTTATTTACAAACATTTACAAACAGCTTTTTACCAATTCTGCACAGATTAAACTTCAGCTTTCCATTATCTAACCACATTCTGTTTTCGGTTGACCTATATTCTAGCTATTAACTCCATGAGTTTCTTCATTACATATAGTTCACAATTGCAAAATCATACAGTATTTATCCTTTTATGTTTGGCTTGCTTCACTCAACTTAATGTCCTTCAGGTTCACCCATGTTGTCATATGCTTCACGATTTTATTTCTTCTTACAGCTTAATAATTTTCCATTGTGTGTATACACCACAGTTTGTTTATCCATTTGTGGTTGATGGATATCTGAGTTGTTTGCATCTTTTGGCAATTGTGAATAATGCTGCTATGAACATAGTTGTACAGATGTCTGTTTATGTATCTGCTTTCAGACATTCTGGTATATACCTAGTAGAAATATTGTTGGATCACATGGTAGATCTATATCTAACTTCCTTAGGAACCATGAAACAGACTTCCACAGTGGCTGTACCATTCTCCATTCCCACCAACAGTGAATAAGCATTCCCATCTCTTCATATCCTCTCCAACACTTATAGTTTTCTGTTTTTATTTTAATAGTGCCTGTCTTAGTCAGCCAAAGGGATGTTGATGCAAAAACCAGAAATCTGTTGGCTTTTATAAAGGGTATTTATTTGGAGTAGAAGCTTACAGTTACCAGGTCATAAAGCGTTAAGTTACTTCCCTCACCAGTCTCCTGCCATGTGTTGGAGCAAGATGGCTGCCGACGTCTGCATGGGTTCAGGCTTCCTGGGTTCCTCTCTTCCCAGGGCTTGCCTCTCTCTGGGCTCAGCTGTTCATTCTCTGGTCTCTGTGGCTGCAAACTATTAGGCAAATGGCTCATCTCTCTTCCCAGGGCCTTCTCTCTTTCCTCATGCTTACTTCCTGGGGCTCCAGCTCAAAACTCCAGCATCAAAAACTCTCAACTCTGTTCTTTGCCATGCCATTTATTTGTGAGTCCCCACCCACCAAGGGGCGGGGCCTCAATGCCCTACTGACGTAGCCCAATCAAAGCCTTAATCATTATTTAATCAAGTAAATCTCTGATTCCAATATATTCTAAAATACTCAGAGGAAAAGACCAGTTCACAAACATAATCCAATATTTCTTTTTTGAATTCATAAACAATGCCAAACTGCTACAGTGCCCTTTCTAGTAGGTGCAAAATGATACCTCATAGTAGCTTTGATTTGCATTTCCCTAATAGCCAGTGATGTTGAACATTTTTTTCATGTGTTTTTTTGCCACTTATATTTTTTCTTTAGAAAAATGTCTATTCAGGTATTTTGTCCATTTTTTATTCAGGTCATTTGTCTTTTTACTGTTTAGTTGTAGGATCTCTCTATATATCATGGATATTAGACCCTTGTCGGCTGTGTGATTTCCAGATATTTTCTCCCATTGAGTTGGGTGCATTTTCATACTTTTGACAAAGTCCTTTGAGCTACAAAAGTGTTTAATTTTGAGGAGGTCCCGTTTATCTATTTTTTCTTTTGTCGCTCATGCTTCAGGGAAATGTTTAAGGAACTACCGCTTACCACAAGATCTTGATGTTTTCCTACATTTTCTTTTAGTTATGGTTGTCACTCTTATATTTAGGTCCTTGATCCATTTTGAGTTAAGTTTTGTATAAGGTGTGAGATAGAGGTCCCCTTTCTTTTTTTTTGGCTAAAGATATCCAGTTCTCCCAGCACCATTTGTTGGATAAACTGTTATGGCCCAGCTGGGAGGGTTTGATGGCTTTTTCAAAAATCACTTGACCAGAACTTAGGACTGTACAACACAAATAATACCCTAATGTAAATCATGGACTAGTTAATAGTACAATTATAATAATCTTCTTTCATGAATTTTTAACAAATATACCACACTAATACAAGATGTTAGTAATGGGGTTTGTATATGGGAACTATTTTCTGATTTTTTCTGTAAGCCTACAATTTCTTTAATTAAAAAAAAAAAAAAAGTTACTTGAGTGTGTAGATGTTAGTGTCTATTTCTGAGTTCTTGATTTGGTTCCATCAGTCAGTCTGTCTGTCTTTATGTCAGTACCATTACTTCTTTGTTAATTGCCCCTTTTGTTAATATATAATGACCTTTTTATCCCTTATAACAGTTTTGCATTTAAAATATATTTTATCCCATATTAGTATTGCTACTCCAGGTCTTTTTTGGTTACTATTTGCGTGGAATATCTTTTTCCAGCCTTTCACTTTCAGCCTGGTTGTGTCCTTATGTCTTAGGTGAGTCTCTTGTAGACAACATATAGATGGCTCATATTTTTTATCCATTCTGTCAGTCTGTGTCTTTATTGGAGCGTTCAAGCCATTAACATTCAAAGTTATTGCTGTAAAATTACTTACTTTGTCTATTTTGTCCTTTGGCTTTCCATTGTCATTCATATCTTAATATTGTCTGTCTTTTTACCCTTTAATATACCCTTCCTAATAATCTTTATTTCTATACTCTTCTCCAAGTCTCTTGTCCTTGTTTTTCTTTTCCAACTGAAGCACTCCTTTTAGTATATATTGTAATTCTAGTCTTTTGGTAACATGCTCTCTCAAGTTTTTGTCTGTGAAGACTAAACTCACCCTTATTCCTTCCCCTCCTCCCACTTGCTGTCTGTGTCCATTCACTGGGTGATCTTCTGTGTCTGTTTCTTGCCTTCTCTTCTAATTTTTCTCCTCCAGACTTCATGGGGATTCGATCCTAGGGACCTCTGATGTGGGAGAGAGGCATCCTGTCACTTGTGCCACCTCAGTCCTGGTTTCTGGTGAGTCTTGCCTTGACTCTCCCCTGCGTCTCTCTTTTTTGTTGTGCCATCATCTTGCTGCGTGGCTTGCCTGCTCGCCTTTTTACCAGGAGGTCCTCGGGATCGAACCCGGGTCCTCCCATACGGTAGATGGATGACCAGTCACTTGAGCCACATCCCCTTCTCTCACCCTTATTTTTGAAGGACAATTTTGCTGGATACAAATTCTTGGCTGGCAGTTTTTCTCTTTCAATACTTTAAATACATCATACCACTTTCACCTCCATGGTTTCTGATGAGAGGTCAGCACTTAATCTTATTGAGCTTCCTTTGTAAGTGATGCTTTGCTTTTCTCTTGTTGCTTTCAGAATCTTCTCTTTATCTCTGATATTTATCATTCTGAATAGTAGGTGTCTCAGGGTAGGTCCATTCGTGTTTATTGTCATATGTGTAAAGAATCTTCAAAATGCTTTTGTTTTCAATTAGAATATCCTCCTCCCACTTACAGGAAAATTGTGAAAGTATCAGAGCAGGAAATTCATAAGAGAAGAAACGTAAGTGGTTAAGAAACATATGAAAAGATTGTCAACCTCTTTAACAATCTAAGAAATTCAAAAAATGAGAATTTTTACCTACCATATTGTTAAAGATTAAAAAGAATACTTGATTTCATGTGGGTTGCATAAAAGGGCAATCTCATCCTGTGTTAGGAGCATGATTTGGTAAAACTTTTCTAGAGAATGAAATTAAACTTTCATTTCCTGGCATTATGAATTAAACATTGTTTTTGAATTAAATTTGAAAAAATTGTACAGTGAACACACTTATAACTATCACATAGATGCTACAGTTAACATTTTGCTATAAGACTTATATACACATCTATCATGATGACTTTCTTATTGAAATATAATTCACATACCATAAAATTCTCCCTTTATAGTACACTTTTCAGTATATTCACAAAGTTGTGCAACCATCACCACTATCTAATTCCAGAAGATTTTCATCATTCTAAAAGGACCCCTATAATCATTATTAGTCTCTGCCCATTTCCCCCTTTCTCCAGCCCCTGGAAACCACTAATATTTCTGTTTTTATGGATTTCTCTATTCTGTACATTGTATATAAAATAAATCATACTATATGTGATCTTTTGTGTCATACTTCTTTCACTGAACACAATGTTTTCAAGGTTCATCCACAAATCCTTTATTCTTTTTTTATGTCTGAATTACATCCCTTGGTATGTGTATAAAACATTTTGTTTATCTGTTCATCAGTTGATGGACATTTGGGTTGTTTCCATTTTTTTTTGCTATTATAAATAATGCTGCTATGAACATTCATGTAAATTTTTTATGTGGACATGTTTTCAGTTAGCTTGCATATATACCTAGGAGTGGAATTGCTGGTTCATATGGTCACCCTATGTTTAACTTTTTTGAGGAACTACCAGATGATTTTACTGTACCATTTTGCATTCCCACCTGCACTGTATAAATGTTGCAATTTCTCCACATCCTCAGCAAAAGTTGTTCTATTCCTTTTTAAATATATATTTATTTATTAGAGAAGTTGTAGATATACAGGAAAATCATGCATAAAATACAGAGTCCCAATATGCCACCCTATTATTAACACCTTGTAGTAGAATGGTACATTTGTTACAATTCATGAGAGAACATTTTAATAATTGTACTATTAATTGAAGTCCATGGTTTACAATGGGGTTCACAGTTTATGTTGTACAGTCCTATGTTTGTTTTTACATTTTTATTCTGCTAATGCATATGCAACCTAAAAATTTCCCCTTTTAATCACTTTCAAGTATATAATTCAGTGCTGTTAAATAAGTTCACAATGTTGTGCTACCATCACCACCATCCATTACCAAAACTTTTCCATCAACCCAAATAGAAACTCTCCGTTTCCTACCCCATTCCCAGCCCCTGGTATACTGTATTCTAGCTTCTGACTCTATAAATTTGCTTATTCTAATTATGTCATATCAGTGAGATCTTACAATTTTTGTCCTTTTGTTTCTGGCTTATTTCACTCAACATGATGTCTTCTGGGTTTATCCATGTTGCCACATGTATCAGAACTTCATTTTTTATGGCTGAATAATACTCCACTGTGTATATGCATGTTCCACATTTTGTTCATCCTTTCATCAGTTGATAGACACTTGGGTTGCTTCCATCTTTTGGCAATTGTGAATAATGCTGGTATGAACATTGGTGTGCAAATATCTGTTCAAATCTTTGCTTTCAATTCTATTGGGTATATATCTAGAAGTTGGATTGCTGGGTCATATGGTAATTCTGTACTTAACTTTCTGGGGAACCACCAAAATGTCTTTCACAGTGCTTGCACCATTTTACATTCCCACCAACAGTGAATGAGTTTTCCGATTTCTCCACATCCTCTCCAATACATGTAATTTTCTGTTTTCTTTTTGAATGATAGTCTTTTCTAGTGGGTGTGAAATGGTATCTCATTTTGCTTTGAATTTGCATCTCCCTAATAGCTAATGATGTTGAGCATCTTTTTATGTGCTTTTTGGCTATTTGTGTATCTTATTTGGAGAAATGTCTTTTCAGGTCTTTTGCCCATTTTTAAATTGAGTTGTTTTTTTATGGTGGAGTGGGATAATTTCTTTATATTTTCTGGATATTAAACCATTACGGGATGTGTGTGGTTTCCAAATATTTTCTCCCATTGAGTAGGTTGTCTTTTTACTTTCATGATAAAGTCCTTTACACAAAAGTTTTTAATTTTGATGAGGTCCCATTTATCATTCTTTTTCTCTTTTGTTGCTTGTGTTTCAGTTGTAAAGTCTAAGAAACCATTGCCTAACACAAGGTCCTGAATACACTTCCTTATGTTTTCTTCTTGTAGTTTTATAGCTCTGGTTCTTATATTTAGGTTTTTTAAAAATTCATTTTGAGTTGATTTTTTTATATGGTGTAAGGTAAGGGTCTACCATCATTCCTTTGCATGTGGACATCCAGTTTCCCCGGCACCATTAGTTGAAGAGACTATTCTTTCCTAATTGAGTGGACTTGTTACCCTTGTAAAAAAAATCTGTTGGCCGTAAACATGCGGGTCTATTTCTGAGCTCTCACTTCAATTCCATTGGTCTGTATGTCTGTTCTTGTGCCAGTACCATGCTGTTTTGATTTTTGTGGCTTTGTAATAAGTTTTAAGATAGGCAAGTGTGAGTCCTTCAACTTTGTTCTTATTTTTCAAGATGGTTTTGTATATTCAGAGTTTCTTACCATTCCTTATAAATTTGATGATGGGCTTTTCCATTTCTGCAAAGAAGTCTCTTTTCTTGAGATTGCATTGAGGTGTATATCACTTTGGGTAGTATTTATATCTTAAAAATATTTACTCTTCCAGTGCATGAAGACAGAATGTCATTCCACTTATTTAGGTTTTTTATTTCTTTTAGCAATATTTTAATTTTTTTGTGTACAAGTCCTTTATATCCTTGGGTAAATTTATTCCTACATATGTGATTCTTTTTTTTCTTAGGTACTGCATCATTTTATGTACCACAACCATGATTAAAATTGCTACATTGTCTAGACCTGTACCACTCAATTCAGTAGTTCCTAGCCACATGTGGCTCTTTAAATTTAAAGAAATTAAAATTCAATTTAAAATTCATTTCCTTGGGGGAAAAATAAACCAAATGTAAGATACTGTCTATAGTTAGTAGCAGTATGTGTGTGTATATATATATAGTGTGTGTGTGCCTGGCTTATTTCACTTTTATTTATTTATTTATTTATTTATTTATTTATTTTTAAACTTTATTTTGTATATTTAATTGAAAATATAAATATCTAAACACCGAAAAGAAAACACAGTTGAATAAAAACATACATTTCTCAATTAAATGTACTGGATACCTATAAATTTTTTAAAATCATACAGTATGTTACACAATATATGTGGTTCATAGTAATGCAGTCATACAGTATTTGTCCTTTTGTGTCTAGCTTGCTTCACTCAACATAATGTCCTCCAGGTTCATCCATGTTGCCATATGCTTTATGACTTCATTTCTTCTTACAGCTGCACAATATTCCATTGTATGAATAGACCACAGTTTGTTTATCCATTAATCTGTTGATGGACGCGTGGGTTGTTTCCAATTTTTGGCAGTGGTGAATAATGTCACTATGAACATCGGTGTGCAGATGTCTGTTCGTGTCACTGCTCTCAGTTCTTCTGGGTATATATCCAGTAGTGGTATTGCTGGGTCACGTGGCAAGTCAATATTTAACTTCTTTAGGAACTGCCAAACAGTCCTCCACAGTGGCTGTACCATTCTGCATTTACACCAACAGTGAAGAAGTGTTCCTATCTCTCCACACCCTCTCCAACACTTGTAGTTCTCTGTCTTTTTAATAGTGGCCATTCTGATAGGTGTGAAATGATATCTCATTGTAGTTTCAATTTGCATTTCCCTAATCATGAGTGATGTTGAGCATTTCTTCGTGTGTTTTTTGCCATTTGTATTCCTTCTTTGGACAAATATCTATTCAAACCTTTTGCCTATTTTTTAATTGGGTCGTTGGTCTTATTATTGTTGAGTTATAATATCTCTTTATATATCATGGATATTAAACCCTTATCAGATATGTGATTTCCAAATTTTTTCTCCCATTGAGTTGGCTGCCTTTTCACTCTTTTGACAAAGTCCTGTGAGGTGCAAAAGTGTTTAATTTTGAGGAGGTCCCATTTATCTATTTTTCCTTTTGTTGCACGTGCTTTGGGTGTAAGGTCCAAGAAACCACCACCTACTACAAGGTCTTAAAGATGTTTCCCTACATTTTCTTCTGTAGTTTTATGGTCCTGACTTTTATATTTAGATCTTTGATCCATTTTTTTTTTTTTTTTTTTTTTTTTTTTTTTTAAATATTTTATTT
>JAKSZT010054528.1:1205028-1223848 GCA_026826555.1 Tolypeutes matacus
CCCCCCCCCTTGCTGCTTGTGCTCGCTGGGTCAGCTAACCACGCCATGCGGGCAGGCTTGCCTTCACCAGGAGGCCCCGGGAACCGAACCCGGGGCCTCCCATATGGTAAACGGGAGCCCTACTGATTGAGCCACAGCCGCTTCCCTATCTTTGATCCATTTTGAGTTGATTCTTGTATAGGGAGTGATATAGGGGTCCTCCTTCATTGTTTTGGTTATAGATATTCAGTTGTCCCATCACCATTTGTTGAAAAGACTGTTTTGTCCTGTTAACATTAACTTGGTAGGTTTGTCAAAAACCAGTTGACTGTATAGGAGAGGGTTTATTTCTGGGTTGTCAATTCTATTCCACTGATCGATGTGTCTATCTTTATGCCAGTACCATGCCTTTTGACCACTGTAGCTTTGTATAGTAGTATATTGACGATGCTCCTCCACAGCTTCTAACAAATGCTTCACAGCAAGGTGTTGGTGGTGGGACAATGCATGGGAACCCTGCATGATGACATGGATGCCCATTCTGCAAGTTTCCAACTTCCACTACACATGTATTGCCCATGCGTGTTCATGCATGAATGATAGACTTCAACAAAATTTTTTTAAATGAAAAAAAATTCATTTCCTCAGTCGCATTCATCACATTTCGAGTGTTTAATAGTCGCATGTGACTGATTGCTACCACATTGCATGGCACAGATATGGAACATTTCTATCATTGTCAAAAGTTCTATTGGGCAGTACTGGTCTAGATGACTTCTAGGGCACTTTCGAAATGTACGTCCATTTTGATTCTCACAAGAAACTTGTGAGGAGCAGTTTATTGGTCCCGTCTTATATATGCAGAAACTGAGGTTTACGAGGTGCAATAACTCATTCAAAGTCGCTCAGTTATCTGTTCTTAAATACACATCCATTCATGTTTTTTTTAAAAAGCAGTTTTATTTAGATATATTTGCATACTATATAATCTATCCAAAGTGTACTATCATTGGCTTTTAGTATAAACACAATGTTGTACATTCATCATCACAAAATTTTTTTATTTATTTTTATTTATTTTATTTTATTTTTAAACAATTTATTGAAGTATATCATTCATACATGAACATACATTAAGTGTTCAGTAAACATCGTGATCTTACAAAACAAACATGCATAACATCATACAGGGCTCCCAAACATCACCCCCCCACACAAACGTCCTGCATTGTTGTGAAACATTTTTTAACAAATCATGAAAGAGCATCGTCAAAGTATTACTACTAACTATAGTCTGAATCTTCCTCCCCTATACATTTTTTAAAGGATTTATTTATTTATTTACTTTTATCCAATTTTACCCTCCCATTTTTGCTGTTTCTGTGTTCATTAGCTGGGCAACTCTCTGTATCTGTTTCCTGCCTTCTCTTCTCATCCTTCTCCTCCGGTCTTCATTGGGATTCGATCCTCGGAACCTCTGATGTGGGAGAGAGGCGTCCTACTACCACCTGTGCCACCTTAGTTCCTGGTTTTTTGGTGCGTCTCTTCTTGGCTCTTCCTTGTGTCACTCTCCTGTTAGGTCATCATCTTGCTGCGTGGCTTGTGGGGCCTGGCGGCATATCCATGCACGGGGCCTGGTGGCTCACTCGTGTGTGGGGCCTGGTGGCCCACGCGCCGTCTATACTTTTCTTTTTTTAATTTTTACCGGGAGGTCCCAGGGGTCGAACCAGGTCCCTCCATATGGGAGATGGACACCCAACCACCCGAGCCACATCCGTTCCCCTGCTATATCTCTTAAGGTTGACCAAAGATACCCAAAGTTACAGTCTTTTCCCACACAGGATGGTCATATAATAAATCAGGCTTAGTTTATCACCAGCATTCTAAAAACCA
Organism: Tolypeutes matacus; assembly: GCA_026826555.1. NCBI lineage: Eukaryota > Metazoa > Chordata > Mammalia > Cingulata > Chlamyphoridae > Tolypeutes > Tolypeutes matacus. The sequence continues at coordinate 1,206,901 of JAKSZT010054528.1, forward strand.
GACCTATATTAGAAACTTGCATGGTTTCTAATGTAGCAAATGTTTAGCCTACCCTGATTATCACAAAATCAGAACAGCAAGAATATTCGCATCATCACAAAATTTTAGGACAATTTCATTACTCCTAAAAGAAAAGCTCCACACCCCTTAGCAGTCACCTCTCAATCCCTCTATCCTTCCCCAGCCCTATATAACCACTAATCTAATTTCATCTTTATAAATTGATTTATATTTACATTTTATGTAAATGAAATCATACAATATGTAGTAATTTGTGTCTGGTTTCTTTCAATTAGCATACTGTTTTTTTGTCTTATATTAACATCTTGTGACATTGACATATATTAGTTCTGTTTCAAAGTAAAACAGTCTTATATATGCAATATTACCCATATTCATATTTCACATTCAGTTTTACTCTGCTATACAGTCCCATGTTACATTTTTTAGCTTTCCTTTTACTAATATAACATGACCTTAGACTTTCCCTTTCAACCACTGTCAGACCCATATATTAGCACTGCTAGTTAGAAACATTATGTTGGACTTTCACCCTTTCTATTCATTTCCAAAGACTAACACACATCCTTTTTACCACTTCTGCACAAGTTAACCCTCAGCTTTCCATTCTCTAACCTTATTCTATTTTCTGGTGATCCATATTCAAGTTATTAACTCCATGAGAGTATACAACATATTTAGTTCATAATAGCATAATCATACAATATTTGCTCCTTTGTTTCCGGCTTGCTTCCCTCAACATAATGTCCTCCAGGTTCATCCATGTTGATGTATGCTTCACGACTTCATTTCTTCTTACAGCTGAATCATATTCCATTGTGTATATACATCAGCTTGTTTTTACATTCATTGGTTGATGGACACCTGGGTTGTTTCCAACTTTTGGCAATTGTGAATAACACCTCTATGAATATCGGTGTGCAGATGTCTGTGTCACTGCTCTCAGTTCTTCTGGATATATACCTAGGTATGGTATTGCAGGTTCATGTGACAAGTCTATATTCAACTTCCTTAGGAACTGCCAAACAGTCCTCCACAGTGGTTGTACCATTCTACATTCCCAGTAACAGTGATTAAGTGTTCCTATCTCTCCACATCCTCTCCAACACTTGTAGTTTTCTATGTTTTTAATAGTGGCCATTCTAATAGGTGTGAAATGATATCTCATTGTAGCTTGGATTTGCATTTCCTGAATTGCTAGTGATGTTGAACATTTATTTATGTGCGTTTTTTTTTGCCATTTTTATTTCTTCTTTGGACAAATGTCTGTTCAAACCTTCAGGTCATATGTCTTTTTATGGTTGAGTTGTAGCATCTCTTTATATATCATGGATATTAAACCCTTATTGGATATGTGATTTTCAAATATTTTCTCCCATTGAGTTGGCTGCCTTTTTACCCCTTTTTTTTTTTTTTTTTTTTTTTACCGGGATGTCCTGGGGATCGAGCCCAGGTCCCTCCATGTGGGAGATGGACACTCAACCATTTGAGGCACATCTGTTCCCCCCTTTTTACCCTTTTGAAAAAGTCCTTTGAGGTATAAAAGTGTTTAATTTTGAGGAAGTCCCATTTATCTATTTTTTCTTTTGTTGCTCGTTCTTTGGGTATAAGGTCTAAGAAACCACCACCTACCATAAGATCTTTAAGATGTTTCCCTACATTTTCTTCTAGTAGTTTTATGGTCCTGACTTTTATATTTAGGTCTTTGATCCATTTTGAGTGATTCTTGTATAGGGGGTGAGATAGGGGTCCTTTTTCATTCTTTTGGTTATGGGTATCCAGTTCTCCCAGCACATCCATTCATCTTTGATGGCTCTACATCGACAGTGTGTCTCCTTGCCAAGCCCCCTCCCCCGCACATTGTAGCCACCGTGGAAAGTGCTGGGAAAGATATTAAAATCTGAAACCCTCCCTTGCCAGGATAGCCAAAGGTAATGGTTGACATTAAATCCATTTTCATCTTCAATGTCACTCTGTCCAGGATGCTTAAGGTCTTGTGGGAAACAGACACAGTCCTAAGAAAGATAAAGAGGCATTCAATAAGGCTTGGTGAATCCTAACATCTTGTTAGAATAGGCAGAGAAAAACAGGGAGCAATCCTGATGCACATATTGTTGCCATTCTCCTGTAGGCAGAAGGGTAAAATTCCCATGGTCATACAGTCTCCTAGACCAGTGATACCCAAAGTCTGGTTCTTGAACCAGAGCTGGCCCACAGACTGTTATTGATACTTTTGAGGCTGAGAAAATGTCCAAATCAAGATATCTTCAAGTCAGTGCTTTCTTCCTACAGACCAACTGCTAGGGATCCTGGGCTCCTCTGCCACATGGCAAGGCACATGGTGGTGACTGCTGGTCTCTCCTTTCTCTTCCAGTGTGTATTGATTTCAGCTTCTTGCTTCCATGGCTTTTTCTTTGATTGGCTGTTGTAGCCATTTGGCAATTTGATTTAATTATGAATTCCAAAAATATAATTGGATCATGCTTGTAAACTGATCTGTTAATCTGGGCATGATTAAGTTATGATTAGGCCCAGACTGGGCCACGTCAGTAGGGCGTTGAGCCCCACCCCTTGGTGGGGGAATCGAATATAAAAGGCAAGGCAAAGAACAGAGGGAGCAGTTTTTGAGAAGCAGTTTTGATGTTGGAGTTTTGATGTTGGTGATAAGGCTCCAGGAGAAGAGAAGTGAGCCATTCGCCTGATAGTCTACAGCTGACCTTGTGGAGGAACCAGAGGAGGTGAGCCCAGAGAGAAACCCAGCCCTGGGAAGAGAGGAACCCAAGAAGCCTGGACCCTGGCAAAGTCGGCAGCTGTCTTGCTCCAACACGTGGCAGTGGACTTTGGTGAGAGAAGAAACTTAACGCTGTATGGCCTGGTATCTGTGGACTTCTGCCCCAAATAAAAACCCTTTATAAAGACTAACCCATTTTTGGTATTTCACATTAGCACCCCTTTGGCTGACTAATACAGCTATTATAATTGGAATTTTTTTCTTGATTTCCTCTTCAAATTGTTCATCATATAGTGTCTTTTTTATTAACCCCCCCCCCCAGTGGGTATGAAGTAGTATCTCAATGTTGTTGTGATTTGCACTTTCCAAGTGATTAATGATATTGAGCATCTTTTCACATGAAAAGATTCCTATATCTTCTTTGACCATTCCTATATCTTCTTTGCTGAAATGTCTTCAAATGCTTTGCTAATTTTTTTGAACTCAGTTATTTGATTTTTATTGTTGAGTTGTAAGAGTTATTTATAGATTCTGGATACCAGACCCTTATTAGATATATGATTTGATAAGATTTTCTCCCATTCTGTGCATTGCCTTTTCACCTTCTTGTTGGGTATTGTTCTTTTTTTTTTTTTTTTTTTTTTAAATATTTTATTTATTTATTCATTTATCCCCCCCTTGCTGCTTGTGCTCGCTGGGTCAGCTAACCACGCCGTGCAGGCGGGCCTGCCTTCACCAGGAGGCCCTGGGAACCGAACCCGGGGCCTCCCATATGGTAAACGGGAGCCCTACTGATTGAGCCACAGCCGCTTCCCAGGTATTGTTCTTTGAAATAGAAAAGTTTTTAATTTTGATGAAGTCCAGTTTACTTTTTTTTGAGTGATTGTACTTTTTGTGTCATATCTCAGAAACCATTGCCTAATCCAGGGTCATGAAGATTTACTTGTTTTCTTCTAAGAGTTTTATCGGTTTGGCTCTTCCATTTAGGTGTTTGCTCTATTTTTTAGTTAATTTTTGTATGTGGTGTGATGTATGGATCCAATTTCATTCTTCTGCATGTGGCTACCCAGTTGTCCCCACACCATCTCTTAAAAAGAACATTCTTTTTTAACAAAATTTATGTATTTATTAATTTTTATACCCCCCCCCCAGATGGCTCCCCCGTCTGTCTGTTTGTTGTCTGCTCGTCTTCTTTTAGGAGACACCAGGAACCAAACCTGGGACCTTCCATATGGGAGGTGAGTGCCCAACCGCTTGAGCCACTTCTGCTCTCTGCTGGTTGTGGTGTCTGTTGGTTTCGGCGTCTTTGCTGGTTGTGGCATCTTTTCTGGTTGCGGCATCTTTGCTGGTTGTGGCATCTTTGCTGGTTGCAGCATCTGCTCGTTGCAGCATCTGCTCATCTTCTTTAGGAGGCACCAGGAACCAAACCCGGGACCTCCCATGTGGGAGGTCAGCACCCAATTGCTTGAGCCACATATGCTCCCTATTATAAGTAACTCTAATATATAGCACTCGCCTAGTGCTGGGTGCTTGTTTGTATTTACTTAGTGAAAAATACACACAATTTCATATGTAAAATTTCCTGAGATTTCATACTGTTACATTGGTCTTAAATATATTGCAAATTATAATTCTGGTGTGGGAATAACATGTTACAAATGCTTAGATGGATTGAGGACTAATATTTGAATAAGTAAATTCTAATGATAGATCAGTTCCTCTGATATTATTTTCCAAAACAGATATAAGAAACAAGTTGTTCAGGGTGATAGAATAATATGTTCCTACATTTTAGATATTGCCCACATAATCTTAAATAGTCAGCCTACTTTGTGGCAGTAATTGTGGATAGTTTGCTCCATTATTACTTGGCTGTTCATTTACAATACTGAAAGCAATAATATTGTATCTATTACTTTAGTATGCTCTTACTAACTTTACCAGAAAGTTGAGAGGGATGTGTTTGAATCAGAATGTGAGGTTTCTGAAGATCTGGTGTAAAAAATCCGCAAGCTTTCCTTTTTTATATCTACTCTAAAAATAAGCATATAATGAACCAAGATCTCCCACTAGAGACCGGTTGTTATATCTTCTTATCCTGATCCCTTTGAACTCATTCCAAGTTATTTTACTAACCTATTGATTTAATCATTCATGAAATAGAGTTCAAAGAAATAATATTTCACATTTAAAGTATACATTGTAACCAGTTCTTTCCAGAAAATCATAATATAGAGGAAATTGTCATGAAAAATTATATTGTAAATGAAATAAAATAATGAAATGATTGATATAATGAAGAGTTAGATCTTAACCATTTATTTTATATTTTAGTTTTAATTCTCCTATTCTTCATTGAAATTCCAGAGATATAAAACAGAATTGTTTGCCTTTCTTAGGAAATAGTAATTTTGCTATACCCCATAAGTATTTTTAGAGAAAGAACAGATGTCATATAAAACTGCTTGTGAGGAAAATAATCTCTGACTACCACTCAGTATTCTGACTGGTGATAATTTAAAAAGTAGCAGCATAACATATTGGACACTTACATGGTAATTGGCTATTGTAGTTCATGGCTTTATAGAACAAACATGGGGAAAAAGTCAATGATGGGAAGAAGATTCTTCAAAGTCTAGATTTCATCCATGTCTTTGCTAGGGATACACATTTCTCAATCCTAATTTATTACTCAGATGTTTATAAAAGTTGGGTTATGGTAGGTTTTAGTCAAGGTTGAAGATGTAAATTACTAGGGCTCCCTTTAAAACAGAATAGAAATCAGGTGTTTTTTCTCTTTGTTGTTCTGTGGTATAGTCCAGAGTCTTCTCTCACAGAAGATGGAAATATGGTAGAAAACCTTCTAATTGACTAGTGGTTGGTCAGTTAATAAAAAAGGTTGAAGAAGGGAATCATAAAAATTATGTATAAACATGGGAAGTGGATGTGGCTCAAGTGATTGGGCTCCCGTCTGCCATATACAAGGTCCAGGGTTCGATTCCCGGGGCCTCCTGGTGAAAAACAAGCTGGCCCGAGTGGAGAGCTGGCCCACACAGAGAGATGGCACACGTGGAGAGCTGGTGCAGCAAGATGAAGCAACCAAAAGAGACACAGAAGAGAGACAATAGGAGACTCAGCAGATGAGGGAGCTGAGGTGGCACAAGAGATTCAGCACCGCTCTCCCACTCTAGAAGGTCCCAGGATACTTCTTAAAGAGAAGACAAACAGACACAGAAGAATACACTGAGAGCAGACAGCGAGAGCAAAACAATGGGGGAGGGGGGTGATAAATAAATCTTAAAAAAAAAAATTATGTATAAACAGCATAGTCACTTTAAAAAAAACTTAAAACATGCATTTATTCTCCAATATTTATATGTAGGGTCAAGGCCCTTCTTTGCATGTGGGTCTTCTGGAATTCCTCCCTTTCTTTAATGCATAAACCACACTGATACTGCTTCATTTTAGATTTCAATAAAGTAGAGAAAAAAACTTAAGAGCACAGAATTATTTTAGATTTTTATGATTTTTCCTTCTAATCTCTTAAAGTTGCTTCATCTACACCTGTATCAGTAGTTATTTTCAGTTATCTTTATTGAGCCTTTCTAAAGCATTCAGGCTTAGTTTTCATAGAAAGAACAACTGTCTTTTTTTTTTTTTTTCTTTTTTCTTTTATTATGGGTAAAAATCAAAATTCTCACAATACATACAAACATTTGCAAAATGATATATAAATATATATGCATATATGTGTATTTGCTTACAAAAATGTTATTTTTATATATATATATACATATATTTTAAGAGGTGCTTAGATTACCTAAAATATTACACGGAACCCACTGGGATTCCCATGTTGCCCACCTCCCACACCTCCCACCACATCCCACACAAACATCTCCCACAGTGTGGCCTACCAACCTCAATGAACTTCCCCCCAACGTGGGACATGACTCCCGGGGATGAGCCTCCCTGGCAACGAGGGATTAATACCAAGTGCCAACTGGCAGCTTTGTGCAGTGGAACAACTGTCTTTTATACTCATGTTTTATCAGTTTACAGAATATTTAATTAAATCACATGATTATGATTAGTTCGGAGGCCATAATCAGGCTTAGGAGCAAACACAGCTGAATCTCCAGTATGCCAATAATTTGACTGGTAGGAACACGGAGTGTGTACGCAAGCACTGGCCACAAGTGATAAGTATGCTATGGGTATCTAAATATTTTAGTGATATAAAAAAGCCTAACGTTTAACCCATTGGAAGTTGGTTCAGAGAATTTTTGCCAAGTGAAAATTTGCTTTTTCTCACTTAATGTATCGTGAACATTTTTCCTGTATGCAAACAGAGATCTACATCATTGTTTTTAATGGCCACATGGTTATTTCATTATATATGTATCAGACTGGATTCTTGCTTACAAATAACATAAAGCAATTCTGACTAACTTAACCAGAAAGGGAATTTATTGGTAGGCTGTAAGATTGTTCATAGTTTCAACAGGAGGGGTGGTCAGCCAGACTTGGAAAATGGGCAGGAACCCAAGGACACAAAAACAGGCCAAGGCCATACCCCAGACACAGTCTTGTGAGGACCTTTCCACTGACACTGCCTTTCTCAGGACTTTTGTCACAACCACTTCTGTTTTCTTAACTCTACTGCTGCCATGAATTCTCTTTAACTGCCCTTGTATATTTGTGTCCCTTTCTCAGGATTCAAATCCTAGGCAGGAGCATCTGATTAATCAAGTCTAGAATTACTTGTCAGCATCTCAGCTTCAAAGAAACAGGGAGAGTGACTATCCATACCTCCTCCCCCCTATACACTATGGCTTCAGAACTTAGGAGGCCTACTACTGTGTCTTATTACCAAGACACTCACAGTAAGGGATTTCTTTAACATAGGATGTGTGTTTGCATACTGGGTAGTCAAAAATATAACAACTACCCATTACAGTGTGGATGTACTAAAGTTTAACTAATGCCCTATTGTTGAAAATTTAGGTTGTTGCCACTTCTGCTCTGTTTTAAGCCACATAGCAGTGACACATTTTACCAGTTTAGTAAGGGGAAAATAATGTATCTTAGTTTTATTTATTTATTTATTTATTTATTTATTTATTTTTTTTTTTTTTTTAAGGATTTATTTATTTATTTACTTTTATCCATTTTTACACCCCTTCCCCCTCCCCCCCCGTTTTTGCTGTTTCTGTGTCCATTCGCTGGGCAACTCTGTGTCCATTTTCTGCCCTCTCTTCTTATCCTTCTCCTCCTGTCTTCACTGGGATTCAATCGTTGGAATCTCTGATGTAGGAGAGAGGCATCCTGCCCGCGCAACCTTAGTTGCTGGTTTTTCGGTGCGTCTCATCTTGCCTCTCCCTTGTGTCACTCTCCTATTATGTCATCATCTTGCTGTGTGGCTCGCGGGAACTGGTGGTGCGCCTGCGCACAGGGCCTGGCGGCCCACGCACCTTCTATATATTTTTTAAATTTTTACCAGGAGGTCCCGGGGATTGAACCCAGGTCCCTCCATATGGGAGATGGACGCCAACCAGATATAGCCCCCTGCTATATCTCTTAAGGTTGACCAGAGATACCTAGAGTTACAGTCTTTTCCCATACAGGATGGACATATAATAAATCAGGCTTAGTTTATCACCAGCATTCTAAAAACCAGACCTAGGGAGGAAAACGAGGTCTGGGGACACATGCATGGTTTCTAATATAGCGAATGTTTAGCCCACCCTGATTATCACAGAATCAGGACAGTGAGAATATTCGCACTGTATCTTAGTTTTAAAATAAATTTACACTTAAAAAATTATTGAAGTGGGAAGCGGCTGTGGCTCAACTGGTTGGGCTCCCGTTTACCATATGGGAGGCCCCGGGTTCGATTCCCCAGGCCTCCTGGTGAAGGCAAGCCGGCCCGTGCAGTGCGTTGAGCTGGTGCAGCAAGATGACTCAGCAAAGCAAGACAAGCAGACATAGAGGAATGCACAGCAGGTGAACGCGGCCAGCGCGAGCAGCAAGGGGGGATAAATAAATAAATAAAATAAATCTTAAAAAAAAAAAAATTGGTGAGTTGAATAACTTTTCATGTGCTTATTAGCATTGTGGATTTATTTTGTAAATTGTCTGACATATATATTGCACGACAATATATATGTATGTATGTAAACATACATATATATTGAGATATAGTTTACATACCATAAATATCACCCTTTTAAAGTGTACAATTCAGTGGTTTTTAGTATATTTCACAGAGTTGTACAACTATTATCGTTCTCTAATTCCATAACATTTTCATCACTCCATAAAGAAACCCCTTGCTTATATGTTTTTGCAGTTTGTTTATATGGTGCTTTTTTGCCTCATGAAGTTTTAAATTTTCATATAGTTAAATTTTATCAACTTTTCCTTTATGATTTCTGCTTTTGGCTTATGTGTAGAAAAGGCCTTCCCCACCCCAAGTGTTTTGTTACTGTTAATTAATATTCACTGTCACATCCTCCTAGCATTTTCTCTTTTGTTGTACATTTCAGTCTTAAACGGAATGGGAATTAATTTTGTTGTAAGGTCTAAGATGAGATTGAAAAATGTTCCCTTCAAATGGTTCCCCAGTTATCCCAACAACACTTACTGATTTCTTCATTGATTTGAAATATTGCTCTTGTTTATATACAAAATTCTTATATATGTTTAGATGCCAGTGTCTGGGACTTTGTGTTCTATTGCAAGGATCTGTCTGTCTCTTCTGGCATCAACATAAGACTTGTAGATAATTAAACATTTAAAGACATTTTAATAGCTGGTAGGGTAATTAGCATCATTGTCCTTTTAGTGAATGATTTTATAAAATTAATGACATACTTGAAAAGTGTGGACAGAGTAAGTTGTCATTTTTAGCAGTATCCAACTTTTATCATATATTTTGCAGTTTATTTGTTCTTAACCAGTTATAGCAAATTACAAATAAATGCTTTTTCAACTTGCACTCTACGTAACAGTTAAATACTGATGTTGTTTTTAGTTTCCAGAGGCATTTAATGTTTTTGCATCATTGGTTTGGGGCACTGTTTTGTCTTAGAACTTTAAATTGTAAGGTGGATTTTTCTTTATGAAGAAAGCTACAGTATTATAGGCAGTCCTTGATTTACCTACCTATTATATTAGATAAGGTTGACAGTGATTGTTTTGAAGAGAAAAAAGCATTCCAATTGCAAACAATCTTTTCAGAATCTAGGTTAGGCTCCTGCACCAATACCATATTTAACTCATATAGTGATTGAAAAATAGCTGATACATTTGCAATGTCAAATAGTTGAATCCTGCTCCTTTCTAGTTCACCCTGCAGCCTTGCCTGCTGTCCCTGCTCCTCAGCCTCTATACTGACTCTCCCCGTAATTGGGAAGTGGTGAGCTTTCTAGCCAGAACCACTGGAGGGCATCTTTATAGGCACAACCCCAAACCAACACTTCAACGGGTTAGGCAGCCTCCAGAGGAAATTGCTGCCTTAGAAGCCTGCCCATGACCTAGGGATTTTCGTTCCTACCTCGTCTCCTTTAGAAAAGTGACAAAACTCAGTTGGGTGGGATGTAAGTTTTAGGGGGCGGAGTTTCTGAGGCCGGTCCTGCTTTATCGCGAGGAGTTGGGAGCCCCTGAGTGGCTTCAGAGCGGGACCTTCTCCTCATCTGTGGGGGTGACCTGTGGTCATCCTGGGAGGGCTGAAACGCAAGGGCTGGGGGCGGCCGAGGCCAGGGGCCCAGCACAGCGGTGGCAGTGATCTCCTGGCCATCTATTTGTCCTCCATCCTTGTGTTTCAGCGCCTTCTCGGCTCACGTGGATTCTCAAACTCAACATAGGCATAGCCTTTGGATAGATGGGGATGCATCCTTTCTACAGACATGTCAATCATTTTAATTTTCCCATAGGTGGAAATTATTTCCATGATGTGATCCTTGGTCACATTTCTGGTGAGCCTCCCAATGTGCACTTTGGTGGGTTTAGGGGAAGGACTCTGCCTTTTCCTTTACTTTTCATCTTTTTTGGGTGGTTTGGATTTGGAGCGGGAATGCTGCCTTTTTTCATGTCTGCGCCGAGAAGGACTCGGAGAGCCAGAGATGCTGCTGGAGCTGGAACTGTGGGATGTGCTGGAACTGCCCGAGCGGCCTGAGGCCGTAGAGGAACTGGAACCACTGCTTGAGCCGGTGCTGGTGCTGGAGCCAGATCTGGAGGTAGAGCTGGAGCGACAGACCTGGTACTGTTGCTACCACTGGAAGCGCTGCGCCTCTTTGGAATTTTATCCTTTCCATGATCCTTTTCCCTAGGCTTCTTGGTGGCCCCTTTATATTTGGAGCGAACCTTGGACTTCTCATCAGAGTGATCTTTGCGCTTGGTAGGAGAAGGAGCCCTAGTGCTGGACTTTTTTTTTTTTTTAAGATTTATTTTCATTATTTTTTAATTTATTGCCCCCGCCCCTGCCCCTTGCGCTTGCTGTCTGCTCTCTGTGCCCATTTAATGTGCGTTCTTCCGCTTGTCTCCTTTTTGTTGTGTAATCTTGCTGCGCCAGATGGCATGGGCTGTCAGCTCTCTGCAGGCGGAGGCCAGCTTGCCTTCACCAGGAAGCCCTGGAAATTGAACCCAGGGCCTCCCATATGGTAGACGAGAGCCCAATGGATTGAGCCACATCTGCTTCCCCTCTAGTGACTTTTTATTATTTTCTTTTTATTATTATTATTATTATTTTTTAATTTTTATTTTATTTTATTATTTTTTTATTATTTTCTTTGACTCCTAGCAAGCTCTTCTTTTTCACTCCTGATAAATCCATTCTCCCCTTCTGAAGTGTTCAAAGCAGCAATGGCGGCCTCACTTATCTGAACTGTCACTTGTAACTTGATTCTGAGAAATGTTCCCTAATCGATTGCAATTTATGCCAAGAGTAGCATCTTCCTGCTGCCTCCACCTCTTCCTGCTCTCTGCAGCCTCTGAGGCTGGCACCGCTCCGTTGTCAGCCCTACAGTTTCTTCTAGAATTTTTTTTTTGGTTCTGACTTTTATATTTAAGTCTTTGATCCATTTTCAATTAATTAATTTTTGTATAAGTTGTGAGGTAGGTGTCTCCTTTCATTCTTTTCCATATGGATATCCTGTTCTCTCAGCACCATTTGTTGAAGAGACTGCTCTGTCCCAGTTGGGTGGAATTAACAGCCTTGTCAAAAATCAATTGGTCATAGATGTGAGTATCTATTTCTGAACTCTCAGTTTGATTCCATTGTTCAATATGTCTATCTTGATGCCAGTACCATGCTGTTTTTACCACTCTAGCTTTGAGGCTAATTTTTTAAAAAGTCTTTGGAAAATCCCAGGTCTAACTTTTTGTTGAAAGCTGAACAGTTTGATATTTTAATGTGTTATCACTGGACTTTAGATTCTGAGTGATGTGTTTCATATGCTTGTATACAGCTACGCTATATAATGGCACAGCTTTCCTTGAGTGCCAGGAGGTAATAAATAAAAAAAAAAAAAAAAAAAAAAAAGAAAACACCTTTCTTAGTCTTTACAGATTAACTTGTGTGAGTCTCTCCTTCAGAGCTTATCCATGTGTAGAGTTTAGAGAGTAGCTCTAGACGAAATCATAGGGGACTCCGTGTTCCCTTCTGGGCATGCCTGTTATTTTGGGCATTCAGGTGTGGCCCTAGGAATTCCCCTCATTTACTTGGATATGAATGTCCCCTTTTCCCTAGGAAACAATTTCCTCGGGGTCTCAGGCACTGCACTGTATTCTTTATGGCCATCGATCCCTTGCCCTAGGCAATGAGACTTGATTGCTCTCCCAGAGCATTCTATAGGAGAGCTCTGTTTACTACCTTCTTCACGCAGGGCAAGTTCTGAGACAGCAAGTCCTTCAGGCCACCAGCAGACAGACTGAAACAGATATACATGCTCCTGTTATATGTACGATGTTTACTCTGCTGCCTCCTGAACTGGGACTGGTGATCTGTACTGGGATAGGTCAGCTCCACACTGACCCAGTGAGGGGTGGGAAAGGGGATAGCCAGGGCAACCGAGATTCTAATGCTTTTAAGTAGCCTTTCTTTTTTATTTGGCATATGCCCTGTTACTGCAGTCCTTTAACTGTTTACTGGGGCATTGAGAAAAATGTTTCTGCCAGTTCTTCAAAGCTTCTGTGGGAGGATGGAGCCCTGTAGCTTCTTACTCTGACATCTTGATTTGGATTGAGTCAGTCCTATGGTTTTTGACAAATGCATAATTTATAATATCATATAGAATAGTTTCATTGAACTAGAAATGCCCTGTGCTCTGCCTATTCATCTATCTCCACCTCTCCCTAAACCCCTGGCACCTGTTGATTTTTGCTATCTCTATAGTTTTGCCTTTTACGGATTGTCATATAGTTGGAATCCCACAGTATGTAGCTTTTTTAGACTGGCCTTCTTTACTTAGCAGCATGCATTTAAAGTTCCTCCATGTCTTTTCGTAGCTTGATACCTCATTTCTTTTTATTGCTGGATACTATTCTATTGTGTAAATGTAGCACAGGTTGTTTATCCATTGACCCTATTGAAGATATCTTGATTACCTCCAGTTTTTTGGCCATTATGAATAAAGCTGCTATAAACATTTGTGTGCATGTTTTTGCATGGATACAATTCATTTGGGTTTAAACTCATTTGAGTGTGATTGCTGGGTTATGTGCTAAGCCTATGTTTAGCTTTGCAAAGTGGCTGTACCATTTTGTATTCTCACCAGTAATAATGAGTGTTCCATTGCTCCACATACTCACCAGTGTTTGGTGTTGCCAGTGTTTTGGATTTTAGCCATTCTAATAGATGTTTATTGTTCTCTTGTTTGTTGTTTTAATTTGCGAATAGGTTTTTGATTTGTATAAATTCTTTGGTAATAATAGTCCCTTCATAAATATGTAGAATGCATTATTCAAAGAAGCTTATGTTCCTGATTTGGTTGAACTTTTACCCAAGTGTTAAAGAAAGGTCAAATCCAAGATAAAAATCTAATAATGGAGGAAAGATGTGAGAAGGGGCTTTCATAATTTCCTTTGTATATATTTGCATTAAAATTTTTATAATGAATAAGTAGCCATGCATTAGTTGTATAATGTTTAAAGTAAAATTAAAATATATTAGAAATGAAAATCCTGACAAAGCACTCAATTTAAAGTTGGTTAGTTCTTGTGAAATAATGCTACAACTTAAAAGAAACTAACAAAATACATATTTTTTTTCTTAAAATAATTGGCTTTTTGAAGTTTTAGATTGATTTAAGGCTATTGTCTTAGTAAGAATTGTCTGTTGTTCATAAATTGGTTTAATAGTTTTAAGTGATAACCTTTATTTAGGTTAGTTAAGTAAGATAAGTGTTAAAAGAGCTTGATGGTTTTCCCTCATAATATTTTAATATTCATTATCCTATATTGAAGCATCAGAGTAGAGTTTACTCAATTAATATACATACATTATTTCTTTCAACACACATTTAATAATGGAATTTATATTGAGACTGTATATATTATAAATTAGGTACCTATTATATATTTTAAATGGTTTTGAGTTTATTAAAAACATGGGGGTAGATCACACGTGTTAGAAGTTCAAGTTCATTGATGAATTGCTTCACTTTTCTTCATTGTCCACATCTGTAAAGTTATAGAATCCTTTTAAGCATTGTGAAATCTCCTATTACTTTTATATTGATTTGTGATATGAAAGTGGAAGAAAATGGTCCTTAAACCGTCTGAGGACTCCCATACAACTGAATAGCATGCTAACCTGAATTTATTGTGATGACTTATATAAACTAATTCCTGAGGATAAAAGGAATTACAGTGTGCAAAAATTTTAGCCAAGGGCCTTGCTCAAAATGACTTTTACAAATGGGGAAATATTAGAATGTACTGATTGACAATTTTGCTATAAACCCAAAGAAATATGTTCTCTAAATCATTCTTAATTTAAACTAGCATGGAAGATGTGACATGTAGGGGGAAAAACCAAAATTAGAAGTAAAATTTTGTTCAAACCATAGAAATGTTTGCTTTTCAGGTGTTTACATTTATAAACCACACATTGCTCAAGTCTCAGGCATAGAATTTTAGTTTTTCATGGAAAATGGAAGATCATCTAGCCTAATCATTTATAGATGGAAAGAGCATGACTTTGTAGTTACAAAGACCTATATTTGAGTCCTAGCCTTTTCATTTTCCTGCTGTATTTCTTGGGCAATTTATTCAGTTTCCCTAACCTGTATATAGGAAATTGGATCACCTTTCATTATCAAATAAGAATGCGTGTAAAAGAGAAAAATGTACTAATGACAATCCAAGAAGTGGTAGCAACACAGTTATTAGATTTTATAGAAAGGCAGAGCTAAGAATGTTTATCTAGTCCAGTCTCTTTGTAAACTGAAGCCATCAGAGGTAGGGTGATTTATCCAAGGTTCTAGCTTTCATATTACCTGAGAAAAGATGACACAGTGTTTATATATTTATGCAAATTATACAGAAATCATATGCAGATAAAGTATACTGTGCCAGAATTTCGTGTTTTAGACATTTCCTTAGATACAGAACACAATAAGCATTAAAATAATGAATCTGTAAAATCCCTGTGGACAGGTGGTTGGCACGCTGTATACCTATTAATGCTATTGACGTCACAATAATTTGTTTTATTTTCCTTTCTTCTTTCCCACTACTGTCTTCGTCTAAATAGTATTAATAGTCCTTCACCTTGAGTCCTTTCTATGAGCCATGTTAATAGTTTGTAGGCTGTTATGTTTATTTTCAGAGGAACTATTGATGTAATGGAAAAATTATTGTTTCCTAATGAAAGATTCTGAGAAAAAGACAAGTTGTTGAAACTTTGGAACAATGTGGGGAATGGGAAAAATTGTTTTGGGATAGAGGGAATGTGTGAAAGGAGAGCAGTGTAGACCCAGAATCAGACTACTACCAGCAATTTCCAGCTCTATAGCATCTGTACCTCTGTTTTCGTTCTCCATTGTATCTGTAGCAGCTAGCACAGGCACATAATAGACACTCGGTAAATGCTTATTAAATAAATAAATGCCATTTTAACTTGCTGCCTAAGAATTTGGCACCCAGAACTGTATTGTGATAATCACTATGTGAATTTCCTCTTTAAAAAATAACACTGATTTCTATTTTTATTTATTTATTTATTTATTTACTTATTTTTATTTATTTTTTATTTTTTACTTTTACCAGGAGGTCCCAGGGATCGAACCTGGGTCCTTCCATATGGTAGACGGATGCCCAACCACTTGAGCCACATCCACTTCCCAACTGATTTCATTTTTGTTTTCTTTGAGACCTCAAGGTTGAAAAGTCTCTCTGATATAAAATATTCATAGGAAAAAAAAGAGTATTATTACCCCAAAGGGGAGCATTTTTGTGTGTGCTAAATGTGGTTGGCCATCTTTAAAAACAAACAAATAGAAGTTACTAATAAGAAAGTGTTTTCCTACCTGCAGCATGAAAACAGCATAGGATAGTATGACTTATTTTTTGTATAGTGTTCTATAGTTCCCTTGTTTACTTATGTCTCTAAAAGATAGGTCGAAGCGGTAGAAAATATAGTGAACCATCTAGGACAAAGTGATTTTTGCTTTTAAAAATCAGACCAATTTCTCACTGGATATGGTAAATTGACATTTTTCAGACAAAAAAAAAGCTCAAAACCAGATCTTATTTAAGAGATACCAGAGACAATGTATTTAAATCTAAAGGAAAAAAAATCCCCCCCCCCCGCTTTTTTCAAGTTTATTACTTAATCAGAAAATGTATAGTAGTACTTAGAGCAGCACTGTCCAATAGAATGTTCTGTGATACTGGAACTATTCTCTATTTGCCCTGAACAGTGTGGCAACCACTAGCCACACTGACCATTGAACACTTGAATATGGCTAGCAACTGGGGAACTGAAATTTTAATCTATTTTTGTGCATTTAAAAATTATCATATAGTAAAATTGTCTTTTTTGGGGGTAGAGTTTGCTTTTTTTTTGTAGTTCTATAAATTTAACACATGTATAGATTCGTTTCCCCACCACCACCATAATCAAGATACAGAACAGTCCTATCACCCCCCAAAACTCCCTCTTGCTACCCTTTTATAGTCACTCCTCCTCCA